>JXSR01S009602.1:5237-18049 GCA_000969725.1 Ophiothrix spiculata
TTGTATAATTTGTAAATTAGAAGCCTAATTCATCAATATGTCATGAATTTTAAAATCATTACATGAATCATGTTGATATTTTCGATTGAACTCGGATGTAAAATGGGAGACACTCATTTTTTATTTTCAAACACTTATCAAGCCATTACTAGAGACACACAAAAGTGTAAACAAGAGAGTGTAATCCTGACAACTTTTTGCCAATATAGCATTTCACCTCCTGTTGTGAAGCAAATAGTCTGTTCAAGGAGGGAAAGAAGCACCCTATGGGGAAATCCAAGCAAGTATGAGGAAAAAGACCACCTTTCTGTATGGGAGACACTTGGCTAGTTGCCTTATGTAATCTATCAATAAGGCCAAAAAAAATAAATTGTTTGTTTGCCCTCCGGTGGAAAAATTAAAATTTTGGGTCGGTCGGTCGGTTGATCTTTTTTTCCCCCTTTTTTTTTACTCTTCACATATAGTTTAAAGACTGATGCCATTCCATGGATTTTATCGTGAATACCAAGCAATGCAGGGCCTTATCAAAGATTGTGGGTCATCATTTAGAGGAAATATGCATTTTATACTACTAAATGTGACTTTATACCGCTAAATTTTACATCGAAAATATAGAGTTTTCATATTTCACATGTTTGAAGAAAAAAAAATAAACTAAAATCGCGATCCAAATTTTTGCCATTTTTAGGGTCGGTCGCGGAGGGCAAACAAACATTTTTTTTAGGCCTAATGGCAAAATGTTCAGATTTATCGAAGAGACCATGTATGCCAAATAATTGATAGTATTTGCATCAATTTAGATGCGTTTCAGTTTATTTTGATATACCTTGTATGAAGGTAATACCAGGTCACCAGGTAATAATTACAGTGGTTTCAGATCACAAACAACATGCACTAATCCGCCCACAGAAGGGAGAATAGGAGGAAGCTGATGTTTGTATAAAATGCTCCCTATACCAGTATTTTGATAGAGCATCCATATTAAATGATGTCCCATGTCAGATGTTATTGTGCCCTGTCTCTGACTTTGAGGTAGAATAACACTCGGTAATCTGTCCACGTGTGCCAATTGCTATACTATGATTATCACTGAATAAGCGGAAGATTTTTTTGTGATAATGCTTATCAATGATCAAAAATAGGTCTGATAGGTGCACAGGCAAACAAGTCTGATGTGTATAAATGCTTGTGGAAAATGGTAAGAATTCTGTAAATTTTCTTGTAGTTGCAAATAATGTCTGGACACCACAAATCCAAGTGTCTCGTGTAGCACATCTGTGTGTCCAACTTGCGCAGGTACACTACGCTGGTTGTACACACGGTTGTGTTACCAGTGCAGGTGCGTGCAACATCGCAGTGCTGTTAATTGATTGGTAATCGTGTCGCATACTTTCTTATTTTGTCAGCTTAACACAACTTTATGATGTCATAACTGCATTTAGATTATTATGTTCATGTTCGAAATTCATTTGAAACAATAAACGCCACTTGTTAATTCATACTTTTTGATGTTTAGATATTTTACTATACTCAATGAAACGAAGGAAATTGATCATAGAAAATTTGTTCAAACAAAAACAAACAAAACAAAAAAACTTAATTAGCATTATTCATAACTTTTATTGGCTACTAGAACCTCCTCTCCCATGGTCCAAGTTCAAAAGACTTGTTAGTCAATGTGCTATTTCTAATGTTTATGTGGGGATTACTAGTGAAAAAGCATTTTTTTAAAAAATCAAATACATGGTGTTATGGGGTGCCTATTTAGTGATGATCATAGTATAGTATATCACAGTTCTATAATATAGCTCCTACTCGCTAACTGAGCTAAAATGTTTGCCTTGTGTCTGTTTACTGTACTCCACCAATGTTCTGCCATTTTTAACTCTATTACATGATGTAAATAAAGTCGGTAGGAAAATATCAGTGTTTGGCTACTGGATCCAGGTTGGGGTTCCCCAAATAGTACTTGCTATGTCAAACAAACGTGTGGTTTCTGGAAGATAGTTGAGTTAGGGCATGTTCACATATGTATTGCGGCATATCAAAAGGCACATCATTATGGCAAAGGCAATTCTGGGATAAGTTGAATAAATTGATATGGTTATATGCATGGTGCATAGATCCACATGTATGCAGAAGCTCACAGAGTACTGTACAGCAGAGCTGGATCTGAGCCTGTAGACACAGTCTAGATCAAAAGCGGCTTTCAGAAATGCGTATTGATCTGGATCGACACCGCTTTGTAGATACCCCGATGTCATCATCAAAGAGACCCTTATGAATGTCATGTTATATGATCACAGCCTCTCTGAAAATCATACAACGGAAACTGGAACCTGCATTTGACTGTTGTGTTTTATTACTGACATTGTAAAATCATCAAGATGGTTTGTATACTCAGAACAGGTCTGAAAACAATGAGGGACGCACTATGGATTTAAAAAAAATGTTCAGTCATTGGCAATTTGGGAATACACAAGAAAATATGACATTCTATAACTTCTTGTGAGTGAAATATTGATAACAGCATTTGTTTTTTTAATCTCAAAATTTAAATGAACATGTTTCTTGCCCTGCTATTTACTTGTGAATAATGCATTGGTCATCTGTGGTCCAGTTAGTGTACAAACACAAACATCACTGAAGTGTTGATGCAGAAGACATAAAATTATGACGGCAAACTCTAACAGCATTTCAATTTTTGCCGCAGACATCGGCTTCCGTATCTAGAGCAACATACTATTGGTATAGTTCCAGTTGTGCGTCTAGAATATAGAATAACCGGCATGGTCCAGATTTTGATATGGATTTGAATAAAAGAAATGACAGTATGTGTAACCCACTTAACCTCAGGTGCTTCAATAGGAAAATATGATGGATCAAATGTTGTTTCCAGGCCCAGGGGAGGCACTTATGTAAGGTATATGAGTACGTGCCACCCAAAATGGGTTAGTTTTTCACCAAAAATCCCTAAATTTGAGTCTCATTTTTGGCCCCCAAATCCCGTAACATGGGTCACATTGTCAAGAAAAACACTAAAATGGGTCTAAAATCACAAGCGAGCCCAGAAGATTTTGATAATTCAGCCTGTTTTTGGAGCAAAATCCCAAAGTTATCCCTGAAGATGGGTTAAGGGGGGAAAGCACGTTACTCAATTGTACGTTTTTACACTATTTATTTTGTACCATAACTTTTGAACAAAGTGCTTAAAGTTAATAAAAAAGTAGACATTTCCAGAAAGAAATTTTCACAAGGAACATGATGGTGATGTTGATTTTTGACCAAAAGTGACATTTTTTGAGAAAATCACAAAAAACACAATTTTTGGCCATTTGGGCTTCCAGACAGGCTAAAAATAACATTTTTTTTTTTAAATGACCTCGGAACGGGAATTTTAATTCAAAACACCAACTCAGATGTTGCGTCATTTTTACTTTTTAGGATTTTTGCCATTTTTTTTTTGCAAAAACGTACAATTGAGTAACATGCTTTCCCCCCCCCTTAAGGTTCCAAGGTCCGTGCCGCACACCCCCATCCAGACCAGAGTTGTGTACCTCCTCCCCGGGTACTCATATGGGAGGTTGGTACTCTCAAAATCGGTATGTTGAGGTGCTTTGCAATTCTCAAATACAAGGACTCTAAGCTATTAACCCTAACCCCACTGAATCTCACAATATCCCATTCCGCAAAGTTAAGAAATTCGCCTAAGTCCAAATACGTCATAGACCCGAGTCAGCTATGGTCACGAAATCTCTGCCATGGCAGCGCCTACTCAGTGGCTTGACATAGTGATACTTGGACCGGGAAGCGGGGGGGTCCCGGGTTCGAATCCAGGGGGGAACCCGTGATTTTTGACTTGCAAATTTCCGAGGAGATAGTTTTTAAACGAAGAAGTGGTCAAAAGTGTAAGGGTTAGAGTCCTGATGATATCATCCATTTTGCTTAAACTCGAAAACCATGTTTCAAAACCCTTTTCCTATTACAGTATCTAATACCTCAAGAAATTGTAAGCAAGTCACCAAAGTGACCAAAATTAGATATTGAGATGGCTCTAATTCAACTATACTTCTTTTGGTTTCAATTTTTGAAAATGGTTCTTGATTACATATTGCTATTAGACTGGGAAACTGAAATCTATGATGTGGAAAATTAGTTTGGAATGGAGGATGCCTAGGGATGTGGTCACGAAGTAGGGCAAATGTCTGGCACATCTGTACCTTCTGCTGATTGTTTTGATCCGAAAAGGGAGGGGTGGGGGGAGAGTTCTCTATATGATGGTTCATACATGTGCCCATCTTTTAGTTTATATTTTCTCAGAATTGGTATATGAATACTTGGGTATTTTTCAAAGACAAAAAAAACCAATTTGTTGTAGGTATAGAAGTTTCGGACCAAGTATACTTTTAGGTTCTATCAAAAATTTTAGGGTAGGGTATGGGTTAGGGTCAGGTCATGGTAAGTGGGTAAAGGTCGGGTCATGGTTAAGTGGGTTAGGGTCAGCTCTTGGTTAGGGTCAAGTGTCTCATTTTATGTAAGTTCTATTTATATGCAGCATATATTGAAGTATCCCCTTGACTATCTATCTATCCATATATATATTAAGCCAAGATATTTGCTACTTACTGAGAGCCATTTAGAAACAACCTGATACTTACATAAATATGTAGCATTAATTTGTGAACAGTGTCCTGTTTCAATAAGAAATCCAAAAGTACCCACCGGTGATTATTAGTATGAAGTACTTGACCATGTCCATGATGTTATAAAATAGACAAAAAATGATAAAAGGCAATGACCCAATTTCAGACTGTTTGCACAGATAGCTCTTTGTTTAATTAGACAATAATAACTGCGCACTATCTTTTTTGAGGTCATTGTTTAAAATCGGAGGTGTTTGTTTTGGGCCGAGGTACTTTTCTGAGGGAGCGCGTAGCTGAGGGAGCGTAGCTCCCGAAGAAAAGTACCGAGACACAAAACAAACACCAACGATTTTAAACAATGCCCGAATAAAAGATGGTGCAAAGTTATTATTGTCATTAATAACCGTAATTTTATCTTTAAAATCCTTACTGATTTTGACCAAAAACGGGTGAAAATCATAATTTTATTTAGTTTGTTTCTTTGCCATCTGCTAAAATATCGATCGGTCTAGGCATTGCGTCCGTGTTGCGTTTAGTTAAACGCGACCTCCGCAATATCATTGCGTGCGCATAATGCTGCGTTTAAAGCATACGCGCTACGCGGGTCATTAACAGAAGTCATTATTACCTGATAATGACCGCGCAGTAGTTTGCGTAAAAGTAGAAATAATCTTACTAGATTGGATCGCGCTATTACGCAGGTTATTAATAGTATGTAAGGGATGTATGTGTACAATATCAGCCTGTTTCCGGCTTTTATTTTTTTTTGATCCTGTTTTTGTGTCTGTCAGATAGCTTTTTACATATTTCAACTTCATGCAACATTTAGCAACATATTTGTGAAGATATGAGATTCTATCGGCTAAAGAGGTTGTAAAGGGGAAATTGGTGTAACAGGTTTCTGAAAATGTCTTTATAGGAAGATGATTTTTCCTGCTTTTTAGCCAATTTTCAAGCTCAAAAGCCACTGATCATCACAATCATTGAACCTTACGGCTTATTATACAGCAAAACATTTACTGAGATATTAGATCCTATTGGTCAAACAGATTGTACAATTTCACAATAATGACCTTTGTGGCTTTCCATACCGCATCTGTAGGCAGGTGCTGAAGACACGATGGGATTGGGGTAAATCGTTCTCGGAAGTCAGATAAATAGTGTTATATCATACTCCATGGTAAATTGTGCTATTTCACTGTCAACTTGGTGTGATCATTATATTTCTGTTTTGTGTTTAGTGTTTTTGTTTTTTGTAGATAACTATTTAATGTATTTCTATCATTCTTGAACATGCATTCATGTACTTATAAATATCAACCTTCTTTTGGTATAAGCCATATTATGATATCTTGTTATTAATTATCTCTATCGTCCTGATTTTATTTCTAATTAAATGTGACTGACCAAATAAATATAGACGATATTGCTTTTGATTAAATGGAGAATCCAAGAATATCTGTAAATATAAGAGGTTTTTTTTATTTTGTAATTTCTTAGATATCCCTTATGATGACAGAGACCAACAGTACGATGACAGGAATGCCAGAAGTGACAGAGACCCCAGAGGCAGCCAGGAAACACTAGAAATGAAAGGTATGTACACAGCCAAATTATCCAGGTTGCAACTCCATAGTAACCAGACAGTGACTAGTGGTGATTGTGGTGTATCCGTAGACAATGAATTTGAAGTGTTCTACAGAGTAACCATAAAACCATACCCATGTCGGGGCCTATATAAAATGACTGGTAATATTGTGTAAAGCCTGATGCACAACTGGCTAAATTAACAAGAAATTTTTCCCTCGGCCTGTTAAGCATAGGCCAGACAGCAACAACAACAACAACAACAAAAACAATTCCACTAAATCGGGTAGAATTTCTTATCAACTTTCAACGTGTACTATTATAGTGTATGAACTGTATGGATCCCTCATGGTACAGTATCCCATCTTGACTACAGTGTGACAACGTGTACCAGACTCCTTTGTCACATAACAGCAATATATACACCAAGATATCTTGGCTGACAGATAGGATTTTGAATGTGTCTGTACAAATCACAGGAGAAAAATGTTCAACTTTTATTTCGATTTTCCAGGTCTGTATGCACAAAAGGTTACGATGCAGACTAAAATTGGTTGTAGACTAAGTCATTTTTTCCTACTTGTAAAATAGTTTATCGAGTGCAAAACACGATAAAAATGGATCAAAATGTTTAGTTTAAGTACAAATGTTTTAACAAGGGCATTGATTTTTCAAAGAAAAAAACAAAACAAAAAACACCCTTGGTCTGGAGGATATTGTTTAATCTAGGTCTATTTTTTTTTTTATTTTTTACATAGACTATGATTAAACGAACTGCCTCTCATCAAAGCAGGTGTTCCTCTGGTAGATATAAAGCCTGAGACACATCCTAGACAAATGGCCATGTATGGCCCATCACTTAATAAGTCTGTATCTTTATCATGTTCATATGAACCCATGTTTTATGACATAGAGTGAAGAGAGACATTTCTGACCCATAGGCCTAACAAATATTTATTGGCCAGAGTAAACACAAATCCAGAGTGAAGGACCCCATTGTTTGTTAATACAATCCCCTACCCTGGATTTTTGTGTAATTTTCCTAATAAATTTTATTTTTTGCCTAAAAGTGGTATAAGCTCCAAATTTTTTCATTGGATCAGGATAGGCCCTTAAGATTGTGCAGAGTGATTGGGTTGGCAAATGTAGCATCCATGAGTAAGACATTAATTTTCATATACTCCTCTTACCCAAGGGAAATAATGGGTGCTGACAGTCTCCAATATCTAAAAGGTAACAGGCTGTTTATGTAGGAGATATAGCAATCCCTGAACAGTCATGTTACAATAGTAGTGGAATGTTACCCATCTGCTTTGAAAGATAGAATTTCACTCTGCCTATTCCAGACTTGAAAGTCTATGTTCTTGAATATATTTAGTTAGATTTTGCGTGATTCAGGTCAGTTAAGGTCAATCAAAGTCTTGTGTTTTTGAATCTATTTAGTTAGATTTTGTGAGATTTCGGTCAGTTAGGGTCAGTCTAGCATCATTCATTGAGTTAGGATTTTAAAGGGACTACCCTAGATTCCACTTAGAATTAAAAACTTATGGAAATGCTCTAAATAAAGCTTAAAAGTATAGTAGAATCCAAAAAGGTGCAAAAATGTACACACAAATGGCTCAAATTTAGTGAGAATTAATTTGCAATATATTATTCTTTGATAATGGTATGCCTATTCTGTGTTTCCTAAATCCTAAATTTGTACCTCAGATGGATTTACCAGATAAAAGATGAAACAAAACTCCTGGAGATAATTTAATACATAAACAATTTCATCCAAAAATAAAGTTTGGCCATCACAGGTGTAGAAACTAGATCTTTTCAAGTTTTCACACTAGAAAGGCTGTTTTGTTTTGTTTTTGTGCCGGCGGCAAAAATTAAAGTGGGTAAAGAATTGCAATTTTTCCAATATTCCTCAAAATCATGGAAAACTACTTGTAGGTTATATTACTATAAACATGTTCTATTGATTCAAGTAAAAAAAAATGTAGGTAAAAAATTAGTGGGAAAAATCTAGCCCAGTCCCTTTAAGTGTTATTAAAAACATGTACTGTCAGATGTCCACCTATGTAAGTAACCTATTGATGTAGGGGATAGGAAAAGTGCTAGTAGCATAAAAATAGGGGCGAATAAGATTAATGGTAGGTATATAATCTGGGAGAAAATCTCTTTTATACTTAAAGGTAATCTTCTGTCTATCAAAATGATGGATACAGGTCTATACAGAGTATAGATTACTGAAAGTACCTGATTCCGTAATTCTGTAACAGGCTAGCGGAGCCTAAAACGAATGATTGTAAAGGCGAACAATAAACAGTTGACACACAAATTTAGCACAGATGACATATAGATATTTGTGTATCAAATTCACTTGAAAAAAGCATCCAAAGAGCAATCGAAAAAATGACTGGATTTACATTCATCAGCATTTAAGAGCGCCATTCAACAAAAAGTGATAGTGCTTTTATACAGTTGCTCACATGTACTCATGGAATAACTTAGGTTGTTAGTGTTGCTGAAATGCTTTATTCATATTTTGTGTCGTTAAGTTTTGATATACACTGTATGTAAAACCTGACCTTGCAATTTTGCCTTTAGCCAGGGATAACTCTTTCAGTTGATGTACTCAAACTTGTTATCTACCATAAATTTTATCTTAACACTTATGCCTATAAAATGTCTCTTAAAGGGGAATTGGACAAGTTCAGCATCATCCCCAATTTTCCCCCAAGCATTTTGAGATTTTTGCCTCATTTGAAGTATCAGCAGTAATAATGGCAGCATGCAAAGTTTCAATGTCACATTTAAACCCTATATATCAACATATTTAAATATTCTTCTATTTTTAATTATCGTTGTCTCGTTGTCGACAACGATAAATACTGCCCCCTAGAGTTGAAATTTCAAAATTGGCTTTATCAGGAGATCTAATGCAAACTCTAAATTTCTTTTCACTCATCTAAAATCTACATGTGAAAGGAATATTTTACACACAAATTGTTGTCGACAACGATAAATACTGCCCCCTAGAGTTGAAATTTCAAAATTGGCTTTATCAGGAGATCTAATGCAAACTCGAAATTTCTTTTCACTCATCTGAAATCTACGATGTGAAAGGAATGTTTTACACACACATTTTTGCTTCTTTCTTGAAATATAGCATCAATACACATGTTTCGAGAATAGCCTCATACCCAAGATCAACAAACAAAATAAAATTCCAATTTTCGACTTTCTGAAGGTTTTGATAAAAAATTTCTCAATATTTGGTACTTAAATGTGATTTACTAACGTATTAAGTGTAAATCATTTACAAATAAAATTTCAAAATTTTGTCCAATGCCCCTTTAATTTATAGATAGACTTAGAGGAAGATATCACATAGTGTGTCTTGTGTAATGGTATCATCAGCCATTAAATTCAAATTGGGGTATTCAGATCTGCACGATTGAGAACTGCAGAAATTCATTTTAAGTGCAGAGTTGTGGTTGTACATGAACACAAACCATGTAAATAATACTTTATGCTAACAACACACTAAATTGTACCAAAGCATGTGTGCATGTTTTTATATTCAAGCGCTATGACAGCAACAACCTAAATACCCCCACCCCTGATTTGGTGTAATAAAATGGCAGAGTCCGGTTTCTGCTCTTTCTAAACCGGTGGCAGGCTGACCGGTGGTTACAGAAAACTCCCTGTAAAAAAAAAAACAAAAAAAAACACATGTCAAAAATAAGTCGGACATAAACTTTTCACATACTGTACATTACTTTAAAATTTCATTAGAACTATTTTTGTTCAATAAGTAGTATTTACTCGCCTACTTCTCTCCATATGCCGATGTTGGCCCCTTGTTTGAAAGCTTCCTATGTGTTATTGTATTTCTCCGCCTGATATGAAAGATTGACCGTCCTGCTCGGAGTAGACACATTAGTTGAAGAGCATGGCTTTCCGCTTAAGAGAAAATTGATAGTTTTATTGTCACAGTGTAGGAGTGGATCAAGAAAGTAGACTATTGAAGTCATACTCTAGAAATGGAGTAAGGAAATTAGCAGTCTTAGAAATATTTTGTTACATCATAATCACATGTGGCTGTTTTTTTATCGGACAGATTTTTCATTTCTTATTCTTTGTCTGTTGTAGTCATATTGTCATTCCTCAGTTTTATTTTGTAGGGTTAAGGTAAGCTGGCAAGTTTTCTGTGTCGTGGAAAAACTGAAAAATTCACAGAATTTACTAAAAAACGGAAAACGCAGAAATTTTGGGGAAAACACGTTTTTTCCTTGACAATAGAAAAAATAATGAGAATGCGAGTAAAACAAGTGTACTTTAGGTCCCATCCAGAATTGTAGGTTTAGGGTTAGGTTTAATTTAGGGTTAGTGGTGGGTGTAGGGTTAGTTTTAGGGTTAGGGGTTAGGGTTAGGGTATAGTTTTTGATGGGACCTAAAGTATACTTTTACCATAATAACATCTCTTTTCAAAAGATATCATCTTTTTAACAACTAAGCATAGTGCAAGTAACTTTTTTATTACCCGTTTTTACTAGGCGTGGGTTATTCCGCTTATTTTCTCTTACGTGTAACATATTCTTCCACTATTTGAAATTACAATCGCGGAAAATCATGGAATTTGGTGTTTTAAATCACAGAAAACTTGCCAATTTAGGTTGTAAGGGGAAAAAAATAGATTTGAATTTGATCCATTGACCTTTCTGGTTATTTTCCTATTTCTAGTCCCCTACAAACAGGGGGATGAAAAAATAATATGCTTTACCTGGATTTGAATCAGGGACCTCTCACATCCTGAACCTATGTACACCCATAGTAAGCCACTGGCCAGGTAGCAATTTGGTCTCTGCATAGAACCCACATCTAAGACTTAAAGGCCTGTATTCCAGAAAGGTGTTTAGCTAAATCAAGGTTTTATTTCTCGTCAACAGCACGACTCATTGAACTGTTCTGCTTGAAAGCTGCAATGATGCGTATCATTCCTGGACAGTTGATGCTCAGTTAAACAATGGTTTAGCTAAACATCTTTCTGGAATACGGGCCAAAACGTTTTGGTGATTTGCAATTATGAGATTTATTGAGAATCACTTTTGTTTAGGTTTAAACAAAGACAAATATATGCTTTAGGATTTGATACATTTTAGTGATTTTTATATCTTAGAGAAACCCAAATGGCATTCAAATTCAAGATTATGCAAGATTTTGATACCATTTGTGACCAACGAAACGCCATGTGACCGGACATTTTTCTACCTGGAAAGAATTGACTCAAAAGCAAGAGATTGAATAAAAGATTAATAATAACATTTAAGTGACATGAAATAAAAGATATCCATCTTCTCTAGTGACCTCTTGGCGAGGAGAAGTATTCTGTCGGACGCAGTTGTTGAATTTGGCGTACTCAGTCCTTGTTACTGGCGTGAAACTTACTGTGCGATGTCTATGGAGTGAACCAATATTTCCCAAATATTTCATGTTTCCGCTCTGATTCTTTAAATTTTTCTTACAATAAAGTTGAAGGACACATTTTTGAACAATATATCCAAGAAAGGGATTGATACAAAAATTAATTTAGCTGAAAATGTAAATTTTGTAGACTTTTTCATTTACCTCCAATGCAATGTTTCACGCCAGGGAGTAACATGGAACAGCCTCAATTGACCAATCAGAGGACAGCATTCTAGTCTGTGACATCAGTGCGTCCAACAGAATTGTAGCAGGATGTTGTGTCCATTTCCTATGGGCACATGAGATTGGTTAAATACAAAATAGCTGCCTTGTACATCACAGGCTTAAACATTACAATCTAATAGAATATTTTCACCTTCAACAGAAGGTTTCGAGCCCAGGGGGGTTAACTGGTTATTATGACTGGGTAACAACTCCTGTTATCAAAAAGGTTAGACCTGGACAGGTCTCGAGACTTGCAGTATAGGGTACCAAAATCAATCTGGTACTCTGCAAGTCTCACATAGGGTAACAAATTTGTTTTTTAAGACTCTGATAGGTTACCAAAGTAAGAAAGAATGGTTGATTTAATGACAATGGTGCCTTAAATTGCCAATAAAAGTACTTCAATTACCTAGAAACACTTCTTGAAAGTGTTAAAATGGTGCACAATTACATTTTACCTATGATTTCTTGAAATAATTATTTCATCACACTTTGCGTATGGTCTCAGATATGGGTACCATTTCACCCATTTTTTCCGTTTTTTGGTCTCACATAGGGTCACATTCGGAACCTGCGGAACTCAGGTGGTTACTCGGACACCAATGTCAGTTACACCCCCACCCCCCCGGGGTTTTGAGTTTGATTATCAATCAGGTGCATTATACCGAATATAACCTACAGTATCGTTAATCCATTTAGAGTCTGAAAACTATAATGACATGACTATAAATGGCTTCAGGTGTTTGGGATGATTACATAATATTTATGTTACAGGATCATATAACATGTGTATTGCAGGTGTACGTTCATCATCAATGGGGAACGTTCTGCATATAATAGATTCATCAATAATTTCTTGAACAAATCTTGAGTACATTGGCCTTTTTTGATAGAAAT
>JXSR01S009602.1:62610-85492 GCA_000969725.1 Ophiothrix spiculata
GTTTCCTGCGCCACGACAGGCGTATCAGAATTCAGATACCCCTCCATATCCTTATTCTGATACGGGTATCACAATTTGGATACAAAATGTACGTGTGTATCCAAATTCGGATACGTATCCGAATTGTGAGTTCCGCCGAACTGATATAATAATCTTTGGAAAGACTTACGATTCTTTTATTTTTATTTTTGCAAAAACGATTTCGACAAAAAGAGCTCTGTTTCCTATTAGGAAAATGGCATTTCTAACCATTCATTCATACCCATTATTTTACACCAGGGACACAGCAATCAAGGGAAGAGATACCAATGCGAGAAATGCCGTATGCCTCAGTAGACAGAAGGGAGCCCCCTCCAAGCGAGACCAGAGATAGCAGTGGAGGTGGCGGTACCCTTAGGAGAGGTCCTCCAGTAGGAGGAGTACCAATGTTTGGAACAGTAAGTCAAGGAGTTACTAAAACAAGTGTTTGCTTATGGGCAATTATTTTGGGGGATCATGAACATTTCAGCTAAAGCAGGAACATGTGGATGTGATTGATTGGCGACTCTAGTCGCCATTGGTAGGCTAAGAGGTAATCTTGGCACACACAAGACGCGTAATAGTGAAAAGGTTTTCTTCACACGACTACATTTTTTTTTTGGTTGAATGAGAGCAATATGATGTGATTTTCAAAAATTCTACAGGCTTAAAGACGTATAGATAATCTTAAGGGGTAAATGCAAGGATTTATAGAAATTTGCTCTTTGTATTGCCACAAATATTCAACATTTTCTTTTCATATGATTGGGAGCTTGATTTTGAGGGTATCTCTATGCTTTTAGACTCAAAACATAGTTAGGATCAGAAATAGTGTACAAACATTTTGAAAGATTAGCTACTGCTTTAATTTAATTTATCCAATTTAGAATTTGTCACCTGAAATTGATCAGGATTATTTTTCAGTATTTAAGAGATGGTAAAATATAGGGTGTAAAAAGGGTATTAAATGTTGTGTTGATTCAAAATGGCAAATTGAAGGTTACAATTTCAGATATGATATCAGTGTTTTGTGTCCAAGGTAATGTTTACACATAACTAGCCATGCCTACTTGTGTCTAGTTTGTGCACGAGTTGTAAGTGGCTCTAGAGCGAGTCAACTTGGTCATTGCGTTCGCACATGATCATGACTTGCATGTTTACACCAGTAGCTTGTGAGCAAGATATCCACAATGTGAGTGACTTGAAATCACTTTCAGTCACGGGCGAGACACTTTCAAATTGTGTTTACACTTGTAATCGGCTCATTAGCAGGTAAAATATTCATGACGTGCTCACGTGTGAATATGCCCTTTGACTTAATTCAGTAATTCTCCTTCTGTTTATTTGTCTATTTGCAGCAAATGCCACAGCCACAGGTAGCTAAAGGAGACGCCGTGTACGCCCAAGTCAACAAGGACAGGAAATCGCAGCATGGTCAGTACGCTGACGATTATGAACACAGTCCTGCAGCCCCTAGTATCAATGTTAACGATACTCCAGCGGGCGACTCCTGGGTATAATCTGCAGTGGATTTCATATACATGCACGGTTTTCAGTTTACTTTTTAGCAATATGTGATTTGGTTGGATAGAAGGAAAATTGATATTTACCAGTTGATTGGTGCTCTTTAAATTCTAATTGATTATTTGGTAGATGAAAACATCGATGAATCAAAAGTCACGAGGACATCATATTGGGCGATGACATATGACATCATAGCATTGATTGATGACATCACAACACAACATTGATTGATGACATCACAACATTGAATGGTGACATCACAACATTGAATGATGACATCACAACATTAAATGGTGACATCACAACATTGAATGATGACATCACAACATTGAATGGTGACATCACAACATTGATTGATGACATCACAACATTGAATGATGACATCACAACATGTAATGGTGACGTCAGAACATTACATGGTGACATCACAACATGTAATGGTGACATCACAACATTGAATGATGACATCACAACATGTAATGGTGATGTCAGAACAATGATGATGCCACGAAATTACATCATTGAATGATGATATCACAACATAAATTGATGGCCTAATCATGCATAACATGTAATTTGTTTGTGTGCTTCAATTGTTTTGATAGATCAAGATTTTAATCACCACAACTGACTGGAATAATGAAACTGGTGATAAATAAAAACAATTGGATAATCTTGTAACAGGATAAGATAGTTCTTGAAGAACCATAAGGAAAAGAAAGTACTTCAAGAGATGTTGCTGGCCATAACAGCCTCGAATTGGAACGTGGATATGCACGGATAGGAATAGAGACACAAGGATCAGTAATAGGACAATGCTAATTGATTACTTTGCTGATTTGAATAGATGATTTATCGTAGATGATGGAGGCATTGAAAGTAGGCGTTAGGAACAGATGACCTGAAACGTGATAATAATGATGGATCAAACAATATGGCAGCATTAAAACATGTTCAGACTTCACTTGATGAAGACAACTTCAAACAAGACTTTGATTATCAAAGATTAATTGATGAAATTCAGCATATGATTACCAGTACACAATTGAAACAATATTGATTGATAGACTGTGATTTGCAGCATCAACGACTTTTGTGATTGTAAACGTTTGTTGGATGAAAAAAAAGCCTCATACCAGGGCAAAAGTTCCACCAGCAGTAATGTTACTATCAAGTGTGATTACAAATCAGCCCATCGTCAGAGATGATATTTTAATCTACTATTACCTAGGGTGCTTGGTTCAGTTAGGAGTTCAAACTACACAAAGATCAATAAATGTGATGAACTTAGTATTTAGAATGAGACAGTTGAAAAGGTGGACTTCAACTTCTCCATCCATGAGCCAGTGCCTTGTATTGTATATATAAATTGGCATTATGGGTAATTGCTGCCCTCATGTGGGATCATGGGTATCCATGACACACAACCTCACCTGAATTATGGGAAAATTAAACTAACAGCCAACGTACTTTAACATTGAAATCCAAAATACAGAGTTCAGGGGTAACTAGAATTATCAGTTATAATTTACATTTATTTAGGGGAGCCCTGCACTTGGTACTTTTGTATTTTATTGTTAAATGATTATTGGTTTGAAGTTCGTATGATTTTATACTGTATATTCAGTATTTGTTGAAGTTTACATTTAAACAAATGATCTTTATGTAAATTATATTTAAAATAACTTATCTCCAAAACATGTATAGTGTGGGTATAACTGATGCATTATGGTTATTTAGTGCATCGTGGGAAATGGGTTGGAATTATGGGTATTCCTGATTTGGTTATTTTATGTAAAATAGAAGCAGATAAATATTTGTTATAAATAAACAATCTCATTGAATATATTCTTAGAAAAGGTGGTCAACAAATCAATATTGTTATCAAAAAAATGTATATGTAATGTGTTTTCTTGAAGTGAACATTTTGTACTTGCTGACGATATAGAAAAGGGAATGCTTCCATTTTCTTTGAAAATGTATTTAAATCCACCTTTATTCAATGCAATTGTGCAAGCCTGATTCGTTACATTCAAATTGTGTTTATCGTGATTTGAAATCCCAGAGATTTGAGTTGTTTCTTACATTATTTTTGCATTGGCGATACCAAGATTAAGGTCCATGTATAGATGCAAACATTTTGAATTTTAGTCATCATACTGAATATGTTTGTGCAGGATCTTTGAGTGATTCGACTAAGGAATTTTTATAGGGGAATTGGGATATGCTGTCATCTTGTGTCGCTCATGGAGCAGAGTTATTGTACCTCCAGACATATTCGGAGTTTGGCCCGATATCCAGGCAGATCGCGTAAATCTTCACTTGACGCATATACAGCATGTGCTTTTTGTTTCACGCACAAACCGTATCTGCGTTTCAAGTGGTGTGTATTGTGACTTGCTCTGATCAAAGTACGCCAATTTGCCCGCTAATCCGTTGCGAAGACTCGCGAAGTGAGGCATGCGGAGCCGTAAAATGCCAGCCAGCGGTACAATAACTCACCCTCCATGAGCGACAATTCAAGATGGCTGCCGTCCCATAGGATTTACATGGTTGTGAAATCAAAATGGCAGCGAGTACTGATTACCCTTTTTGAATTCCTTGGATTAAACACAACTTTCATTGCATTCTTACTTTAATGGCAGGCATCTATAGATGTGTAATAAGTTCGTCCCCATTTTCAAATTGAGGCATCAATTGTCCTCACTTTGAATGTACTATTTGTAACCTACAATTGCCCGGACATATAAGGGTGTGCATGCGTTATTAATGACATGGTTTTGTCATGGGTGAATCAAATACGCATATACACACCTAGTTTTAATCAACTGTATAGTTTTGTCAGATCTCCCCCATTGCCCCTGTATTGTGTTTGTAAGATGAAAATACTTGTTTTACATTTTGTATGTCAACAACTGATCATGTTGTGTATCATTGTTATCCTATGTTTAAAAAAGGCATATCAAATTTGTAACCAAAACCCTTGCCAGCAAATAGTGTAATTTTATTTATTTGTATTCCAAGTACATCCAAACGTTTCTGTACAATTATACCTATACCCCTGATTTTAAATTATGACCTATCCCATCACCCTCTAATCTCAGGATGATTTGTACAGTGGCAAAGCTAAATTATTAAGCGTGATTTGAAAAACTTTGGCGATTCCGTATTCGTTCATTTAGTATCAGGTGGGACTTTAAGAACGCAAGTCTTTTTGAGGTAATGGGTGACATGATGCTTTCAACTGAACATGTTTTGTATATCATGTGTTTTATCAAAAAATTATGTTTTAACGTTTCCTCAAAAATAAAAATGTGTTCTGTAAGTAATAAACTTTATTTTGTTATTCCAATCCATTGGGGTTCACATGTGATCTCCACTGCTTATTGCTATTAATAAGTAATATATTAATGCTAGTGGCAAGTCTTTATTTTCTGAGAATTTTCTATTGGTTATACATGACAGGGGTGCAGGACGAATAGCAGCAATTATGGTTTATTCAGAGTCTTGACGATATGCATCGATCGATGCTCATCGACACGCAGTCTTTACACGCACAACTCATACGGAATAGCGCGTGTTAAAGACTGCGTGTCGATGGGCATCGATCGATGCATATCGACAGACTCTGAATTCACCATCAGAATTGTTACTGATGTCGAGTACGTCCACCAAGAGAAGAAATCGTGTGTATCCCAGGATGCATTGCTTTCTATGGGAAATTTTGTACAGGAAGTCATGTGAGTAACTAGTTAGTGATGAAACATGCCCAAAATGCAAGATTACAACATTTAACTTTGATTAATGGACATTTCACCACTAACTACTCACATGATTTCCTATACAAATAACTCATAGGAAACAATGCATGATGGGATACACAAGATTATCTTCTCCTACGTCCACCACCAGCTGTCATTATTTTTACCCAAATTGAATTGCGCCCTCTACTGTTACGCAATCTACTAAACATGTTTGATATTTCCCAGCATATTGGGTGGAATCCTCGCCCTTTATAATGCAAAAAGACTTGTTAAATTGTTCATCTTGTACTTAATGAATACAAAAGAATTGTTGCAATAAAGCATCCCCAAGCTATCCATTGCAATAAAGCATCCCCAAGCTTCCCAGTATTCTTTCTTGTCATTTGGTGAAAGTTCACTCGTCAAGTATTCTGCAATCATTCAGATTTTGGAAGTATTCAGTCAAATTCTGCCTTATTGTACAGTTTAAACCCCAAATTAATCTTAATATGCAGTATTTTGTTATGATGTATACATGTTTGAAGTATAATGGCTAAAATGTTTCCAGTCGTATTTGAAAAGAAAGGGGGAGAAAATTAGTTAACCTAAAAGGCATAAGATCATTTATTTTTGTTGATTCTATGATTTGCATGATGGATATGGCATTGCAAATTTGATCGTTTTGAAGAAAAATGTCACTGATAAGAAAATGATTTATTTTAGAGTTGCTTTTATTTATGAAATACGCTTTAGGAAACAGTACTTTAGATTTGGTCACAAATCAGTTACCATGGTAACAGCTGTCTAGATAGGAGCCTCCGACAAATTGATTTTTTTGTAATTTTCTTGAGCTTCCTTTATGTTGCCAACCAAAGTCATTGCAAATATGATTTGCTTCTGTAATTAGTTACTCTTTTTGTATTGTTTTTATCGTAAATGATTTTAATCATGGATTAACATGGTTTAGAAGTACTTTTTATGCAATTGTTGTAGAAAATTTATAATAACTCCCATGCTTTTTGTTTTATTTAAGATTTCTGTCTATCCCCCGTCACACATTGTTTCAATTTTTAGTCACTCAAGAACATTGTGTATATCCCATCATGTATTGCTTCCTAGGGATTGTTTGTATAGGAAATTATGCGAGTATTTAGAAATGAAATGATCCTAAATCAAAGTTAAATGTTGTAATCTTTCATTTTGGGCATGTTTTCTCACTAACTACTCACATGACTTCCTGTACTAAATTTCCAATAGGAAGCAATGCATGATGGGACACACATGATATTTTCTCTTGTGTCAATATTGAATTATGGGATGCTCAGATTTTGAATCAAGAATTATTGACCACCAAAGTGGTTTGTGAACAGTCTGGGGTAGAAGACCATCTTTTAGGCTGCAATCACATAGAAGTATACCTCCTTGTTTCCTTGGGCAAGAAACTTTACTCTAATTGCTCCGTGGTTCGGATAGTCACGTTAAGCCGTTGGTCCCCTGTGCGAATGCTCCTTCTTGGGGCGCTGCATACAGTGTATACCTGGTGAGTCTATTCGCTATACGCTATTCGATGGCTTTATTTTATACCTCTTATATGACCCGGTAGCATCAAATTCACTTGTTCGATTGAATCTATATGCTTGCCCAAGTGAAATCGTATACCCGAATAGTATAGTTCTATGTGATCGAGCCTTAAAACTACTGTCGTGTATTAATGATGCGTTTTACTCTACCCGTCCTAGTGTGAGTATTTTTTGTTTCTGTAAATGAACATGCTCAGTGAACAAGAGACACCGACACAAAACTCACATCCTAGTCACATAACCACCGGTCAGCCGGTGTCTGGTAATCCGAAGAAAGCCGCAATGCTGTTATGACTCCGATGAATGCTTGCAAGCTCTTGCGATGCCCAGACGTTATTAGACCAATACTGAAGATATCGTATACAAGCCGCAAGGTTTTAACTCAGAATTAAATTCTTGCGGCATGCTTGTATGGTCATACAGAAATCTTGATGTAATGTTAATTGGCTAATACATCTAGCTATTTCAGTAAATGGTTAAGTGAATTTTACACTATTTGATGCTCTTGAACCTGTTCAAGCCCATTTTCATCATATGCCAGGGAAGAAGTGAAGCATAATATATGTAAATCACCTAACACATGCGTTTTGGTTCCAGACAAACAAGTCGGACAGTTTTCCACACGTTAAGTCTACGGGGAAAAAAGTCAGACTCCTATTTGATACCATAACATTCGTCTAAAACAAAAATAAGGGGAAAAACGCCGACCTGTTATGCTAAAGGTTGTGATCACAAGCCAGGAAGTTTCCAACCGAGAAAAATCAGTCTGATTTGTATGTTTACGTACGCCTATTCTGTTAATACGTATGATCAGTGGAACCACTCAGGACATGATCATTTGTTTGGAACCAGATCGCACATGTTGGGCTAATTATCATAAATGTGACGTCACTACTTCCCGGCGTATACCAAAATTGGAATCTGTTCATAATTCCAACTATGTATAAGCCACCATGATAATATTCAGTGCTGGTATTGAGCTTTTAACTTGATTTCACATCAAATTTGTACTATTTTATAAAAAAGAAACACAAAGAATGTAATGTAATTTGCTGTGTGAGAGAACAAACCAAAGAAATTATCCTTAGTGTTTCTATTCCAAAATCTCAGTGTTTCTATTTCATAATTGTGTGAACAAACCTCCCTACCTGGATTAAATTATTGCACGAAAAATTCCATTTATTTAACACACCCCTTCCGGAAGACGGTACTGTGTTTTTTTGATGTACATTTCTGTAAAATAATTAGACTGATTTTTGAAGTACTGAAAGATAAAACTAGATGTAAATATGCAATAACAGACATTTTAAAAAGAGATGGAGATGATTATGATAGCACACTGCTGTTTTACAGTACCGATGTATATATTTTTTAACTTGGGTGTTTCTGAAATAAGATATGGACAAACTAAAACAAGAGTTTTGTGCATGCTAGTAGTGTGTGATATATCAGCTGTTTTCACAAGTCCTTTGGGTCTTGTGTGTATTAAAAACATAAATTAGTGAGGTTTAGATACTTTTGTAAATTAAAGAGGACTCGGCATTGATTCTTTTGATGTCTTAAATACGAAAAAGAATTGATGTTATCAGATAATCTTAACATAAATTACATGGCATTTAAAGTTGAGAAATTCAAGATTTTTTTTTTATTTGGATAAATTCATTTCAAATATAGTTATCAGGTTCAAGTTTTTAAAATAACAAAAAGTACAAAAATATATTGGCATTTTGGTGGGATGTGTTACTTGGAACACACTCTACTCTAAAATATATCTCATTGTAAAACGGATACAAATTATCATCCTGTGCAGTTTTCCACACCTTTTCTGATCTTGCCTGCATTTTAGAGTGTTTTCTGCGAAATCCAATATGAATTAGCCGTATCAGTAGTCCCTTTCTGTTTTGCACAAGTGTCTAAACCAAACTCATTTCTAACATTTGTGTGTGAGTGAATAGTCCTTTAAAATGATTTTAAAAAGCATTTTATTGTCGAGATAAGCGAGGTTTTGCATCATTATGTATTCAAGGTTGTCCATTTGATCTTCAGAGGGAGTGTGTGTAATAAATGGTTACACTTTTTAAGAGAGGTTACGTCTAGTGACAAGCATAGCCTATTGGTTGGTGTTAACGCATGCAGTCCAAGTTTGTTTTTAATAACTCATCTGTAGTGGTAAATATCTGACCAATATCATAATAAAAGCTGCTATCATATGCGTGAATTGAAATGGTTTTTTGTCTTATTTCATTTGTAGTGTGTGAAAATGTTAGGCCCAAAGTATCAATGGACACAAAAATGTTTAGATTTGTCAATTTAAATAAAATCAGAAATTTAGAATAGTTTTACTACCACACGACATAGCTGGTAAAAAGTACCTTGTCATTTGATTGGTTAATGGGTGGCTATCCTAGATTTAAACCAGGGACCTTGGCATTGTCAGCACCGTAATGAATGAATCAGATAGGGTTTGATTCCCGGTCGGACCTAGGTTGTAAGTGAATTTGGTTGCCGATCCATACTCATGTCCTCACAGGTAATCTCCGAGCACTTCAGTTTCCTCCTGCATCTAAAATCGAAAATTCTTTCCAATATTCTGTCTTTCACACCACAGAGGCGTCCCTTGAATTTAATGCATTTACACTATTGGGATTAGCCTGGCTTTCAGCCGAATAAATAAATAAATGAGCATTCTCCATTTCTAATCTCTCATTCAGGATGCTTGGAAAGATGATCAGGAAATCAGTTTCAATTTAATATATTTTAAACAGAGAATTGTGTGATGCCATGGTCCTGGGTTCGAATCCCGACTGACAATTATCTATGTTGTGTGATTGAGTAGTAACTGTTTGACAAAATCAATGTCGCAACCAACATGGATTCAACCATACATTATTTAGTATACAAATATTTAATGACTTGAAGATCTCTGGTTAAAACTATGAATATGAAGAAAAATAGCACAATTTTAGTCACTGAGTCAAACGCTATGACTTTCACTTGATAATTATATCCTATGTAAATCTGTGACACTAAAATACCCATTTTTTCACTTTTTTGTTTATAACTTTAAAAATATGCATTTTTTTGAAAAAAGAAAAAAAATGTGTCTAAGTTTGACCTTTCTGGTTCAGTTCAAATCAATTTTACCCCTCACAACAATTTAGGCTATGTGTGGGAGTGAGTCAGAAATCATCATTTTAGGCCAAAATTGACAAAAAAACAGGCATTTTTGGGAAAAAAGTTAATTTTGACCCTTAAATTTGGTTCTGACAAACTTAAAAGTAGGTTTGACGAAAAATTTGATCTGTTTTACATAGAAACAGTTAATTCTTTTTATTCAATGAGGTTTGAATTTTTTACAATATGCGATCAGAATTGCCTATTTTGCTCCAAAATGAGCCTAAAAATGGGCGAATTTGGCCACTTTACGGGCAAATTTTGCCACTTTTTAACTTAAAACGTTAATTTAATCCATTTCCAGTTGGAGTTTCTTAACCAAATTTTACACATGTGTTTGATAGGGTATTTAAAACAATTCTGATAAAAAAAAAAACCTCTCTGGCAAAAAATGTAACATTCTGGCAAGTTTCATTATGGCACACTTTCAGCAAATTCTTCAATGGTTTCTTATAGGACATGATGGAGGGATTATCAGAAAATAGGAGTGACGAAATTTACTGATTTTGGTGTCATTTTATTTGTAATGAGATCCTCTTTCCAATAAACTCACTTGCATAAAATTTAAATCAGTTTGAAATTTGTAGGATCCGATCATAGTTTTAAACCAGAGATCTGAAAAAGTCAGGATATATTTGTATGCAAATTATATCAATTTTGATTTTATCATTTCATCTGTTGCAGCATTTTCTGAGCTTTAAAATGACACCTTGCTTGTTAAAATTCTTGTTATTTTCATTATTTTTTGCTGCCTATTTTCTCCTGTTTCTTGAAAAGTGTTCTGTCGCAAAGTCCCCCTTTTCGGGTGAGTCATCACATATTTTTTTTATATACTGCATTAATAAAAAAATGTAAAATGCATTCACACAATGCTGACAAAGAATGTGCACGTGTAGGTAATACGCGCAACAGCTTGTGTGTCGGTAATACGCGCAACAGCTTGTGTGTCTAAGCTTGATGAGTGTGTATAAGGTAAATGTTGTAAGCGCTAAATGGTATTTCCAAAAGTGCTAAATAGTACTTCCAAAAGTATTATTTAGCGCCATATAGGACTTTAAAAGTACTATTTACTATCGAGGGATTTCCTCGATGTGGTTATATAGCTACTTTAAATCGTGTGATCGGGTTTTACCCAATCAAATCGGTTAAATTTATTAATGCGGTATAGATGAAACCAATCCCATGACATTACCCTTGCCTCCTGTTTATTGATTGGTGAGGCATTTACCTTGACTTAAGGTCAGATTATTTTTATCTGTTTGCAGTGTAAGGGTAGTGGTATAATTTAAAGCACACGATTCAATTTTGACCGTACGTTTTGAATGCGGTTCCGTATGCGTTCCACATGCGGTGCATTTTGAATCGAATAAATGGTTTTCATCGGTGATTCCTTTTATCTGGTCCGTTTGCGCTGCGGCTATTTGGAAACGTATGCGTTTACTTGAATCTGTCCCTGGAGCAATTCATCCGTTTTGAATGCGTTTTGGTCGTGCAGATACTTTTCATACAGAGAAGATGATGACATGGAACCGCATTGAAAACGGACGGTCAAAATCTCAGCTTCATCCTGATCAGATCCTGATATACCATTCAATCGTATGCTTTACATAATACTACTACCAGTACCCTTACAGTGTAAAACGTACCGCAAACGGATAAATGGAATCTGACCTTTAGTCAAAGACCTTATCTTTTTAGAGGGGAAAAAGGTTAGCCACTGCACTTATACACTGTAATTATAACTCGCCAAATGATTTTTTTTAATTTTTGCATGATTGTTTTATTACAAAATTGACATGAATGTCCAGCATACCCATTATAGTGCATGGGGATGGGGATGGTCCTAGGTTGAAAATAATGTTCACATGGCATGGAAATATTTTAGAGACAAAATAATCTTATTTTACTATTTAAAAATGGCAGTCAACATTTGTCAAATAATTGGCAAATGCAGAAGTGAAAACAGAAAAACACTTTCAAAGAGTTTTTCATGGTAGGGTTGGCTGATGTTTCAATATCAGGCAGAAAAAAAGTGAAACCATTCCCGTAGCCATTGTCAGATCCAATAAATGGCTAGTGGTTTTTAGCATATCTCCTGTCTGCTTGATATGACTTTACCAATTACAGATTATCTCCAGTTAGCCTTACTCTGTAACACCTCAGCAGTGGGATACCGTGGTGCACAGTTTGCAATGCAACCCATGCATTCGTGAATGTCGTGAGATTAAGTATCAAAAACTCTAGCTGGCAAAAGCTAACTTTAGCTGATTTCATGAGAATTGTTTCCATAAGCCAGTCATCAATCAAACGCCAGGTGGACATTTCTCTCTTGATCTCTTCTGACGACGTCACACTGTTTGGCAACTTCATCAACCTTTCTCTGCAGCATGACTGAAAGAAAACAAAACAAATAATACATGAATAAACTTCCATTCTCTACCTTGAATATTCTCAGGATCTTTATAAAAACAGGCATGAGAGTGCACTTTCATGAAAAAGCTGAAAATTCTGGAATTTCATGTAATATTGCTAAAAACAACTGAAAACAGGCTGAAATAAAGAAAACCGAGGAATTTCTAGCATCAAAATCTCAGCAAATTTGTAACATCAAAGACTCTGAAATCAGAGAAAAAGCTGAAAAATCTCATGCCTGATTAAAAGCAAGCTAATTTCCTCCAAAACCTTAAGGGAATATTGATCAAATAAATAAATTTGACATATTTATAGGGGTGCAATATCCCAAATAACGTTCCTATACTTTTACACGTAAAGTAGGGGTCTGAAAACGCTCCGCATCTCCGTAATTAATGATTCAAGCATTCTAGATTAAACTTTGTTTTCGAGTTTTGAAGCGAACCTTTCAGAAATCATCAAAGAAACAATATGTTGACCGGCTTGTAATGTTTTTGCCGGCCTGTCATAAAAAAGCCTGACTTGACCGAGTATTTCTAGAGACACGCATATTTGTTCCATCTTTAAGTTCATTATAAAATGTTCTGTGGTGCTGAATTTTTCTACACATTCACGACTATTTCTAAGCTAAATAATTAGCATAAAATCAAAATAAAACATAGTCCCGTATTATTTCTATATAAATATAATTTAGTGTCCTATACCACCTTTGTGGTTTAAAAACTGGCAAATTTGCCAATAGCGTCACTACGTGCAGCGATTTACGATATTGCGACCATATATAGAGGATACCCTCATCAGTGTCTAGCACTGCTTTCCATGAGGGTCCTCTGTCAGATGATCAAATTTATTTGCAAGAGGAAAACTGGAGCACCCAGAGAAAAAAATTTATAGAATGTATAGAAGTGTGACCATTACCAAACACTTCAGATTGTCCCATCAATAAAAATTCACCATTATCAGTAGGTTAATTACAGTATTTTATTGAATGGGCTGCGATACGCCATGTTTGCGGGAAAGGTCATCAGTCCAAATCCTTTGTTTGATATCAATCGATGAAAGCATGCAAGGCCTCTATAAACAGCACCAAGATTGGGGATCAAACCCACAAAGGTCCTGGGTTCATTGGTGCAAAGCGAGGGAATTACCTAGTCAATATAGTGAGATTTACAAATAGACATGACACAGCAAGAGAGCTCATTACTCCTTGTTGTTCAAGTTATCCCATAAACCATCAGTTGATACACTCCCGCTCAAAAGTATTTCTGCATAGTTAAAAACATTCAGAAACCTCATTTTTTTTATAATAAACGACCTAAAATCATGAAAGATTTTTACTAGTATAGTTAACTTATCTATTTAATATGAATAAATCAATGTTTGTTTTAATATTTAATTAATATTTAATCTTCCATCGCCATAGAAATGGCTGATTTTATGGGACAAATACAAATACACCACAAGTACAAATTTCATTAATATGTAACTTATCAATTATTTTTCATAACCTCATTATTACCTTGTAACCGGATAGAATATATTCAGATTGTAAGTTTTAAAACAAATGCGCAGAAATGTAAAACTCATTTTTTTATGTGCAGGTGAAAGTAGTTATATGCATTACACGCCATCTTTTCAAATGCAATGAATGCAATTCCAGATTAGTTAGTTCGATAATTACAACTTGTGTCAAAAAATGATGAAAATCTGATAAACGCCTTTTGAGATATGGCTGAATAAATAAAGTGTTTGTGCGGAAATACTTTCGAGCGGGAGTGTACTTGAGGCAGTATGAGACCATTTACCTGAGTTTTGGTCAATCCATTGTAATGAGTCCATATGTGCATTGAGGATCTTGGCAATCTGGTTCATCTGCAAGACAACACAAAATCAGATAAGAAAATAATAACTTCAGAATTGCCTGAAAAACCTATCTCTATACTTTGATCAACACCAAATAGGCGGGCCTCTTCACATTGTGAATTGATACAGATAAGAGTTAGATAAGCACGTGCGTAGCTGAGCACAGCACAAATGCAGAAGACGCAGCGCGTGTTGTACATGTGACTCGCGCATCAGTATCTACGGTGCGCGTGTAAGTGAGATTATGTTTACTTGCGGATGAAGACAAGCCTCATAATTCCTGCCTTTTTATAGTGTTGATCAAAGTATAATCATGTGCAATAGCACGGTACTCTTAATTCAGAGGTTGTTGGTTAGAACTTGGCGGTCAGCCACGTCTCCTGTTTCATTGGGCAAGATTCTCTATGGTTCGGAAGTCATGTTAAGCCGTTGGTCCACCTTCGCGTTTGAGTCAAAAATTGGGGTGTTGCGAAGTATCTAATCCAGATCCAGATAACAGAATTGAGTGCATGTTTAGAAACATGTGCAAGATTTATTAAACTCAAGAGTTATAGACAAGATTCAAGACATTGAGATGCTTTGTTTTGAGATCTAAACCATAAACAGTAGATTTATTATTCACCTTACGAATGTATTGATTAACTTTTGAGTATTTTACATTTTGTGTTTTGCACTGTTTTTCAAACTGTTACACACAAGGGAAAGCCTGATCAATGCAAAGATGAATAATGCACAATGGCACCCTTCCCTTAAATCATATCAATGTGACCATAACATCTTACTAGGAGACCATCAACTCCACATATTGTAAAAGTGGTATTTTTCACGCTATATTCATTTTCAATATTTTGTACCACAAAAATGGTCCTTGTATATACTAGGCGTAGTTTATTCTACCCATATAACCTTTTGTATGTTTACTAAAAAACATTTCAGATGAAGAACATGCTTGTCAACAACATATCCACAATGACAAGTTACATGTTTTCAATTCAGCGCTATTATATCAGTATATACACATATTCAACAAAATGAGTATTCCGTGTGTATTTATAGAGTTTGTTCACGATATCCGAAGCTACCATGCTATTTTACTTTATCATGACTACATACATTGTGAGTTACACTATAAGTTTATCAAACTACCTCTTTGGCATGAGAATCTTTAATGATCATGATAATATGGCGTGTACGTCTACAGGTTACATGGCATAATAATCGGACTTTGCTTAATTTCTTGTTATTGCCGGTAACAGGTGATTTTGCAATCATCCAAATTATGTCTGAGCAATCCCCCTTGTTCATGGTACTGCACGTAAGAAGAATCACGAACACAAAAATTAAAATGCACAAAAATAACTGCGCGCGAAAAATATTGTCATTTACAGTAACTTAACCAATGCCCTAACAATATTTTATAGCTGGTTTCCTATTGTGTTCAATTGCAGTGTTTGAAGATAGTTTAAATGAGCTGCACAAGATGACTAGTACAAGACAGGGGGTCAAAAATAAAAAATCTGTGGGGGGGAAGAAAATGTTGCACAAACTCAAATATCCTCATTGTTTATCACTACAAAGGCAAAGGTGCAGCGCATGTGCATTTGAGGATGCAGCTAAAGGCTTACCCGGAACACAATGAACAACGAGGGCATGTATTATGTACAACATCTCCTATTCAAAATACGGCGTTCATACCGTTGACAAATATGTTTCTCTTGCACTCTCTTTCTAAATTCCTACTTGTCCACATATTTGTGAAATTGCCCACTCAATATTTTTAGCCTTCTTTAATGTAATTAGTAGAGAATTGTTTTAAAGGATTAAATGCAGGGGGGTACTCAGATTTCGTTAGGGTATTGACGCACGGTGGGAGTTTTCGACTACCACCTGTTTTGTAAACCTGAAAAAGCGAAAAATGCCACCCATCTGTAAACCACTTTGACTTCAAACAACTGTTTTCTAAACCGTTCAATACATTTTACGACATAAATTGCACTTTAAAAACCGAATTTGGCAACCAAAGGAAAAAGTGGTCAATTTGGGAAAATGCAACAGTTATGTAAACCATTTTTCAAATTTTTGAGGGGTCTTTGGTAAACCTGGGAGGTCAAAAATGCAACCGTTCTTGGCCATGTCCGTATACCCACCTTTCCACTAAGTACCCCCCGGGATTAAATGATTCTATACTTCACTCATCTGCCTTGTCACAGCAATCCTAATACAGGACAAAATGAACTAACAAAAAAATCCCCATATGGTATTGCCAAGAATTGAACCGGGGTCTTATTGCAACAAGAGCTACCAGTGTGCCACACTATACAGGGTGTCCCAGAAAAAACCTTACAATCTTTGCGTGTAATTTTCTTGGGTTTAACGGATAGTTAGAAACTATGTTAAGTTTGCATGTTATAGCCCATGAAATGCACTTTCAGATACCATTTGTTTCATTTCAGTCAAGTTCTATTGGGTATTTTCATTGATCTACTCGCTCAATCGTAACAATGTTTACTAATTTATTATGTGCATGCTCTCTTTTATCTGTGCTGAAAAAATTGAACAAATTTGATGTAAAAATAAGGCAGATATGATAAATTTTCCAAGGTGACCCATTTTCATTTCATTCAGAAACACCACTCCACCCAATAATCATGAAATTGAACAAAAATCCACCCAAATATTTGATAAAACACAACTTTTGTTGTATATACACTACCGATTGACATGAAACAAACAGTATCTGAAAGTTCAATTCATGGGCTATAAAATGCAACCATTACATACTTTCTTACTATCCGTTGAACCCAAGAAAATCACACGCAACAATTGCAAGTTTTTTTTCTGGGACACCCTTTAATGATTTAGCTCTGGAATCTACAAAGTTTATTTTTTAACTTACCGGATCATTTGAATCCAGTGGAGTGTTTGCTGTATTCAAGTGATCTATTATGTCTTTCAGATCTTGCACCATTCTCTTTAGTTGACCATCTGTATTCTCGGCTAATTGGTACCTGGAATGATGAAAAATAAATAAATATGACATATTTATAGAGGATAAACAAATCTATCAATCAATTAAAGTGTACTCCGGAAACGGAACGATCAGGCCACTGCTATTGCTAGCATATGTACAATTTGTCAGAAAATTGACAAAACATGTTCTTGTAGAAGTTTGAAATTTAGGTAGAAGTTTGAAATTGAACAAAATCAGTGCTGTATTATAAATTTTATGTAGAACAATATTTTCAAAATATGGGCCTTGTATACTTACGTTCTTTCTCTCTCCAAGTCGGCATGCTGTGTGTAGATGGAGCCTTGTTGTTGAGTAGCAACCGTCTCCTCCAAGGGGACCAGCATGTCTTCCAATTCTCTTTGCTGTGCTACGATGTAGTCAAGTTCATGTTCTAACCTAAAAGAAGAAAAACAAAAAAGATCAAACCCTTAAAACCCAACTCGTAGAACATAGGAGATCTGGCTTTTAATGCCAATAGTACAAAATATAAAGAACTCTAAACATACCATAGATTGGCAGGGTTGGCCGTTAAAAACCAAGTGGTGTTAAGGAGGCCATTAACATCCACTGCCATCCAGCTCCTCAACAAAGACAAAAGGACACCATGACCTATCACCAGTTTACCAATCCATCATTTAGTCACATGATTGCAAGTCATCCTGGTCATGTGACAACCAAGATTGCCAACCAGACCATCAGTTTAAAATAGTCATAGCAGATGCAAAAAGAAAATTTATGGAAGTGAACAATTTTATTGCTGTGGGAGGTTTTAACAAAACTTAATAAAGGAGATTATGTTTTTACCATTATGTAAATCCTATGGGATGGCATTATTTTGGATTGTCGACCATGTAGAATGTGTTATTGTACCTCCGGTATTTCACAGCTCTGCATGCAACACTTTTGAGTCTTTTAAATAGATTAGCGGGAAAAGTGGCATACCTTGATCAGACCAAGTCTAAATAGATGCTGCTTGAAACACACACACAGTTTTGATGTGAAACAAAATGCACACACTATATATGCATTGAGTGAAGATTTACACGATTTGCCTGCATATCAAGCCAATCCGAAGGTACAGTAACTCTGCTCCATCAGCGACAACAAAAATGGCGGAGAGCACCGTTTCCTGATTTTTTAAATCAAGAAGCGCTGCTCGCTGCCATGCTGATGACTTTTGGTTTTAACTCATTTCTTTAAGAAAAAATTTGATTCATTTTTAAGATAATCATCAATCAATTATCATTTGTCAGGCTTACTTTTAGCTCTGTTCCTTTGTTGGTGATACAAATGGTTATGAACTGTCTTTTCAGGGAAACAAGAGCAATCACTCTCCTTGCTGTGCACTTTTCAATGCCATCTATAGACTATTTATTCATAATACTGGAAATACGTTGAACATAATGGCGATGTTGATTTTTTACAAAAATATGTTGGCCCAAGGGCCAAAATATCTATTTTTGGCAATCAAATATTTATGGAAGACCTTTCATTTTTATCTCATTTAAAAAAAAAATAGGTTCAAAATCAAGATGTTTTGGTACTAGGCTTGTTGTCTACAGGACTGATAAGCTTTGCTTATTGGCAACAAAAAATGTCAACAAGAAACTCTGGCTTCACTTTTTCTAGTTAACATGCTAAACATCATCATATTGAAATTCGCTGTATTATTTTTCCAATGTGTGTAATTGTGTAGCATATGATATCAGAAAATTCAGAATTGATCTTAAAGGAAAGGGTCTACTTGGAAGTAGCCTATTAGTTGTAGATTTTTTCTCCATATATGCACTTTTTTCAAACTGACCTCTTAATAACGCTAAATTACATGCCGCATTTAAATTTCTCTTCACTGTTACTTGAAGTGACAAGTGTCATTTTTACTATGTGTAATTTTTATGACATCACTATTATTATTATCATTATTATTTTTATTATTATCAACATAGTTAGGCTATTGTCATTATTCCTTGTATCGGATGATCTATGCAAATACATGTAACATACTTTAGCAATTTATGCCTGCATTCTATTTTGTTTTGGGGGGGTATACGTGAGTTGTCATTTCTTGTTTATTTTACCTTTGTTGATCTGCTTTGACCTTTTCCATGTCGTTATGAAGAGATGTGATCTGTGAAGGAGGACAACATGGTTAAAAGAAAGAAGCAGGGGTGATAAATTTAGTAGACAGTAGTAGACAGTTGTTATATAATTAGTTAACTAGCTATTCTAACATGCTACAGAGTTGTTCATCACAAATCAACAATGATGCATCAATGCGTCAACGTATTATTATCGCCCAAGCATGATAATAATACCCAGATGCATCGTATGCAGAGTTGTTGATTTGTGATGAAAAACTCTGTTGCATGTTTGAATACCTTTCAACAATGAAAATCCTCTTGCAAACTTATGTATTGAGAATAATATTGAAATAGAAGCATGCAAAGTTTTATTGGCAAATTCAACCCCATATCAAAATATTCAGATTTTCTTTCATCATTTATTATCGTTTGAAATAAATTCATCAGGGTTGATCATAGTTCATAAGATAGAAGTTCTCAAATACAAATCCAATATTTTTAGTACTCACGAATACATTTTGACATCCTATCAGGAGTCCTGTTCACTCCACACTGATGTTTTTGTGAGGTGTTTCTAGATCCTAGCAATCCCATCATCAGTGATCAAGACTCTGCTTCTGCTTCTTCTGCTTCTGGTTTATAAGATACTTTGCAACACTCCAATTGGAGTCAAACGCGAAGCTCTCTGGTCCTAGAGAGAAATGATATACTTTGAAGGTGTAGTCAACATAACCGGGAAAGTTTTCCCTACTCTTTTCATATAGCCCGTGACGTTCTTTTACATCCGACAGTGTGTCAGGAACACTTCAGATGGGACCAACGGCTTTATGTGTCATCCAAAGCATGAAGCAAGTAGAGTAAAGTTTCTTGCTTAAAGAAACAAGGAGACTCTGTAGGATGTTTAAATATTTCTGTGAGTACCAAAATATTAGATTCATATACGAGAACAATGAAAACAACTGCCCCTAGAAATCATAAAATTGGCTTTATTAGCAGATTCAAATGGAAACTTAAATTTATTTTTAATTTGTCTGCAATCTATGAAGTACAAACAGTGTTTTACAAATGAAACTGACCCTTTTGACTTACTCACTGCATCAATACACATTTTGAGAGAATAGTCTCATACCCAAGATCAACATGCACATGAAAATTATACTTTTTGATGTTTCTGAGGGTTTTTATCAATTTTTAGTCAATATTTGGTACTGGGCAGGTATTACTGAACATAGAGAGTGTTAATCACCTGTAGATAAGATTCTAAAATTGTCCAATGCACCTTTAACATGTGTCTTGATTTTACTTGATCTTACTTTTTTTCTTCGTTGTAAGTGTCTATTTTGAAATCTATTATTGGTAACTCACTCACAGAAAAAATAAGAATTTAAATCATACAAGATTCAGTCCAACAACCTGTATCAATTAATCAATCAATCACATTGTTTTTTCTGATATTGAAGAATATTATATGAAGTCTGTACCGTACACACATTTATCAATGATGGATTGTATGTGAAACAATAAAGGACAATTTAGGTTAGGCGACAAAAAAAAACACCCTGTTTTACGGGCCCAACCGACCCTAAAATCAGCCGGGTTTTTTTGGCCAAAATTAAACAATTTTGGTATCAATTTTTTAGAAAATTTCTTTGTAAAAAATTTCAGTTATTTTAGATTTTAAAAAATTAGAAAAAAATTTGGTGCCCGGCCGACCCTACTTGGAAGGTCGGTCCGCTCGCCCGTAAAACAGGGTGTGGGGGTCATCGCCTTAGCATCTTTTATCAATGGTGGCCTGCATATTGAACCATGCAGGTTGGCACCCTTACCTTTTCTCCATTTTCTATCAGGAGTCTGTCCCATGCATTGACCTGCGTGGCCTGTTTCAAGAAGATCTTTTCTTGGTCTTCAAGCTCCACTGTCCATTTGTTGATGGCATGTTCTAATTCCTGATAGCTCATCTTTGGACCTGTGTTAGCTGCAGCTCCAGTTGTACTAGTTGTGGCAGTTCTAGAACAGAAACGAGAACATCAGTGGTACATTAAACTATGGGTAACTGATGCTACTTTCACATCTTGTTTGTTTTGTACACTGCCGCTCTAAAGTATTTCCGCACAAAATTTATTCAGCCATATCTCAAAAGGTTTTTATCATATTTTCATCATTTTTTGACAGAGTCTATATTAAGGTTAGTCTATATTGTATAATTATCAAAGTAACTATTCCAGAATTCCTTTCATTGCATTTGAAAATATGGCATGTAATGCATATTATTGCTTTCGTCTGAACATAATAAAATGAGTTTATATACATTTCTGCGCATTTGTTTTAAATCTTACAACCCAAAATATTCTATCCTATTACACGGTAATAATGAGGTTATGAAAAATTGATTAGTTACATAGTAATGAGATTTGTACTTGTGGTGTATTAGTCCATGAAATCAGCCATTTTCATAGCAATGGAAGATCAAATTTTAAAAGAAACAATGATTTATTCATATTGAATAGATAAGTTACCTATACTAGTATGAATCTTTGATGTGTCTAGGTCGTTTAATATAAAAAACGCGGTTTTTGAACGTTTTTAATTGTGCGTAAATACTTTAGAGCGGGAGTGTAGGTAATGCACATCAAAAGGTACACCATTGCAATAAAGGATGTGTAGCGATATACGCAAATGATTGTGTCTTGCAGTAATTCCTGAACACGTACTTTATGTCATAAGCGTAGACGCAAACACACACTACTTTGAAAATGTGCGCTCGCATGAAAGACTACTGCGTAAACACTACCATCTACTTGTTCACAAATTAAATCCACAAGCTATAAACTCGTAAATTATAAAGAAAAGAAAAAGAAAATTGTGTCTTTTCCATCGTAACTTCAAAAGGAATGGTCAAAATCCAATGGTTCAAAAACTATGTCTTATTTTAAAGCCTAGTCCATACTCTTTCAATTAAAGGTGTAGGTTCCGATCACATTCTCATCCCCCTGGGTCCCCCTGGGCTCAACCGGAAGTAATATATTTTTTGATGCCATATGAAAGCCCATATTTTTCTGATTTTACTTCCAAATTCTTTATAATTTCGGAGATATTATAATTTCGGAGATATAACATGAGATTTAAAATTATTTGGTATACATATTTTCTATTTCTTTTGTATTTACATAACAGCCTCATCCTCAGGGTTGCATACTTTCTTTTGCCTCTCAAGAGAAAACAAGAAGCAAGCTGAGGTTGAAATTTCACAATATGCATCTCAGAGGTCACTGTCAATAAGTTAAAAGTAAATTACACACATGCTAAGAAAGGAATCTACACCTTTAAAGGGACTGGTCTAGATTCTTCCCACTAATTTTTTACCTACCTATTTTTTTACTTTAATCGATAGAACATGTTTATAGTAATATAACCTACAAGTAGTTTTCCATGATTTTGAGGAATATTGGAAAAAAATTGCAATTCTTTACCTACTTT
>JXSR01S009606.1:28645-43314 GCA_000969725.1 Ophiothrix spiculata
TCATCAGCAAGCAGACCCTCAAATTTTGTACCCCATAAACACTGACCTTTGTGTAAAAATTATACCTTTTTCACAGTCCAAACATGATTTTATCGAATAGAGGATGAGTTCAAGGTGTTTTCTGGATGTTTCAGAGGTTTTTGTGTTAATTCATGGTCTTAAAATTCATACTGTAATCGCCAACTACATGTTCTTAAAATCAATACCCTAAACGCTGATATGTATTTAGATAAACAGAAGATTAATATTATTTGGGATAATGTGTCTCTAAATAGAGTTTCTTCCACCAAATTTCTAGGTGTTGTAATTGATGAAAATTTGACATGGAAAAATCATATTGATGAAATATCAAAAACAATATCTAGAAACATTGGAATGTTAACAAAGTTGAAACACTATGTACCGGAACACATATTGCATTCTCTGTACTGTACTCTTGTTTTACCTTACATAAATTATGGTATTCTAATTTGGGGAAATACCTATAACATATATATCTAGACAAAATTCATAAATTGCAAAAGTGGGCAGTAAGAACAATTTCGCTTGAGCATAATAGGTGCCATGCCAATCCGCTCTTCAAAAAGCACAAACTTTTAGATGTGTATGATACATATAAATTGGATCTTGGTGTATTTATGTATAAACATCAAGCAGAGTTGTTACCAAAAACAATTATAAATTATTTTCGTAAACACAATCAAAACCATAATTATTCTACAAGAAATGCCCAAAATTATAGCACCCATAACTCGAAGAAATGCTTTTCTGATAGATCAATTCGAACTTCTGGCCCAGGTCTATGGAATTCTCTTGATAGAAAAACATAACAATCTAAAACTGCCAAAGAATTTGGATATAAGTTCAAAACAAACCTTTTAGAAACATATACTTAAGCTTTGTGATATTTATAAATTCAACAATATACTGTACTATCATATGATTTGTTTTGAAGTTTTGGGCATGTCTTGTTTTTTGTGCGTCGGATTTGTGTGTGTTTACTTTCTCCCAGTATTGTGTTATTAGACTATTAGGCCCTACTTTGGGGATGGCCCACTCAGGCCTTTTGCCATCTCCTCAATATCATTCTTTGTTGTATTTTATGTATAATTGTATCAAAGTTGTTCTTGCTCTGTTTAGTGTATTTGAGTGTGATATTGGAATAAATTAATATGATATGATATGATGATATGTGCTTCTAAAAGTACCCTTTTTTTCAAAATAAAGTGAAACACTGAAATTGACACCCTAATCGCGGTCCTCTCGGTCAGGCGCGACAATTCGTAAAAAAGTATCCTTTCCCTCGGATTTCTGCTCGCTCATGACCTCAGATTTAAACTCAGTGGCCCCCGGAGCTTATAGGATCACATGTCTAAAATATTCCTACTCAAAGTACACCGGTGTGAAAGTAATCGTATAGTCCCCCTGAAATGGTAGTCCGCCTTCCATAGACCATAACGGAATAAAGCGTGAAACTGATGTTGCGTTAGAGTTGTTAGCCTATTCTTTACTTTTCAACCCGGACAATAAGAACGAGGGACTTATTCCTGCTACACTGGCATTGAAGGGCCCGGGAAAAGGTATTTTGGACCAAGATTTTTTACAGCGCAACTTTACCCTTATTCTGGGTTGCGCATATAAAACGGACTGGTATGGCGAATTTTCAATTTTTTCATTTTATATGAATTGTGTTGAAATATAGTGTGTATACCCTTCGAACAAAATTCTAGTTTCAAATGTTCACTAACGGTAGTCAAAAATATCTTAATAAAATTATTATCCTTACCATGTAATTTTGATTTTTTTTTTGTTTTTTTGGGGGGGGGGTCTTATTTAAATACGTCACCCGATTTATAAAACATTCTTTCATTGATTTGTGAACAGGAAGTACATTAACCAGTACTTGTTCTCTTGATTTTTTATGGTCAGATGGTAAATGCTTTAATCGATTATAAAATGACTTCAAATGATCTGCATTTTTCTGTCTCACTCACGATCAATATAAATTGTATACAACATGTTGTATTTATCATTTCTATTAATTTTTATTGAATTAATTGTTCATTGAAGTTGAAAACTTGACTGCGCATATTATAATCCACTTAAAAAGTCAATTGAATAATTTTTTATTTTAAGGTTGTCGATTAAACTAGGTGTTGATATAACACATTGAACAAGTATTAAATCAGAAAGTTACTCCACATCGCATCGGGCTGCACATGCAATTCAACGTCTTAGATTGTATGCTTCAGAATAGTAATTATTGTTGACACGTTTCCATAGCGATATTGATACAGTTCAAGTAAGTTCAATCAAATTACATCGAGAATATGAAATACAACGCAACTCAAGTATAATGCAGGAAGAACTGTTATGAATATACTTTGCGGGAACACTTTTTGATACCTATGTAGTCTAAACGTAAACAGGTAAGAATGAAGAATAAATTATTGTTGACTTGGTTGTTTTAATTGAATACGCTAGAATAAGAACATCCCAACTCCATGTGCTGTCTTCTGTTAATCATATTTATAAAATATAAATGCATACAAATTTCTGAAAATGCTTTCACATCACTAAGATAGCATTTCTATGTCAATATCCTAATCATAGTGTCATATTTGACCTTGTAGTTTACTTTTTTAGACATTGTTAGATAATTGTTATAGTGCATAATTGCTATATTAAACAGTCATAATAAGAACATCCCAACTCCATGAGCTCCTCTCTGCAACTATATGCTAGGAAAATTATCTAACAATGTCTAACAAAGTCAACTACAAGGTCAAATGTGAGACTATGATTGGGATAAAGACATAAAAATGCTTTCTAGTGATTTGAAAGCATTTCCCGAGATTTACATGCATTTATATTTTACATAACTTAACAGAAGGCAGCACATGGAGTTGGGATGTTCTTATTCTAGCGTATTCATTATTGTTTACTTGTTTGTCTTTTTGATCTAGACTAATTAATCTAATGAAAATTCATGAGATCCGGACATGGACAAAATTGCGACACAAGGTTTTTGGTTGAAATTAGTTTGTTGATAACCTCCTTAACAATATACCAAAAAGTAGAAAACGTATATCAAAATTGGTTAATTATCATCAAACAAAATGGCTGGCAAAATAGGGGATTGAATTTTAGAATTGAATACGCCAGTGTAAGAAAAACCCCAACTCCAATAGCTCCCTACTGTTAATTATACTTATAAAATATAAATATGCATACAAATCTCTGAAAATGCTTTCACATCACTAAAATAGCATTTCCATGTCAATATCCTAATCATAGTGTCACATTTAACCTTGAAGATGCTGTTTTTAGACATTGTTAGATAATTGTTATAGTACATAGTTGCTATATTTAATTAGTCATTACAAGAAAAAAACCAACTCCATGAGCTCCCGTCTTCAACTATATACTAGAAAAATTATCTAACATGTCTAAAAAAGTATATAATACCCATAGCCCTTTTCTATCTCCATTATGAGGTCCCAAGGATTTAGCCTAGTTTCTCACTTGTGAGGTCCCAGCAACAAGCTCCGCCCATAAGGAATAAACCATTGTGTTTTAGGGGTATATTACCGTTACTGGTAAATAAAATTAAAACGTCAAATAGTATGGGACCTCATACATGAGGAAGAATGTAAGATTAAGGCTTAAAACTTTTAAATACTAATGTTGTATGAAATAAAAACACCAAATAAATGGGCATTTGGACGGGCGCCATCTTGAATTTAAAACAGAATAACAACACAATTAGGGGTAATGTGATCTTGTTCAATCCTCAGTTTTATATTCTGTGCCACCCTGTGGATTATTTTTTTATATTAAGCATTTTAAAGACTGTGTCAGTCATTTTGAATGGAAATTAGCTATTTTGGCGGCCAGGTTGAATTTGGATGATCGACATGAACTTTTTTCAAACCAAAATGTCTTTGAATAGCTTCACTAACAATTTTACAATAATAACTTTGAACATTGCGTTTTACAAGTGGTTTATATTAAGCCATTATAAAGAAAATATTGCATTCTAGTGGCCATTTTACTAAAGAAACTATTTTTTACCCCAAAATGTTTTGGAGCCAGTTTTCTTCAAAAAAACATTTTTTTTGTACTTCAAGATTTGTATAGTATTGGATTTGTTCCTGCATATCTGATATGGAAAAGGAGTATTTTAGTGAATGAATATAAATGTTGTGAACTTAATCATTTTAACCGTTCTTATATGTATTCCATTGACTTACCTTTATGTAAAATCTACATAATTGCATATTAAATAATAATTGTAAAGTTAAAGCAGCTTCTATACTTTAGAGTACATAATTGTAAGGTTACATGTAATTCTTTATTGTCTTGAGCTAGACCCACGGACATGTCGGACAAATTGAACTTGATAAAGCTAAGTTTTATTTTTATCTGTTCCGTAATACTGAAATTAACAATTGAAGCGAAATTATGCTTTTATAAACTAAAAATATCACCAGATTGTGATCATCTTATTTCAAAGATATCTACTACTTAACTTGCTTTCTTCCATTGTCTGCTGAATTCATTTTTTCCATCTTTTTTTCTGTTTTCCATTAGCTCAAATGAACAAGTGCTTTTATTTTAACTTATTTTTAAACCAAAAAAAAAAATCATATAAAAAATCACATTTTTTCCATCATTTGATATTTGTCTATGTATTTTCTATGTTATTCCTAAATGTTCGGTGTTTGTAGACTGAATAAATATGATATGACAAAAAATTGATTCTATTTTCAAACATACGGGTTTATTTCAGTGAAACCTTTTATGATAACATTATTTGCCTTAAGTCTGGTTGCGCATTTCCCTTTATTTCACTGTTTGTCCTCGCATGGTAAGTTGACACTGAACATGCTAAAGTAAATTGTTGATTTATTTTAAAGTCATTTAAATACACTTTTGTGTGCAAGTGCTGTTTATTCAACTTTAATGTGCTAATATAAGAAGGAATGAAAAAGCACTGCAGTAAGTTAACGTACATGATGGGACTATTATGACTATAGGACCTCTCAAACTACATCTAGAAGTGTCGAGGAGCTAGCTGTTAGTCTTGAACCTTTGAGTATTGTAAGTATACTTGTGTAAAAACTTCTTCTGAAAGTTTTACCTTAAGATGTGGATAAGCTTAGTGATCTAAACATTTGGCACCACGTAAAATATGCCACAAATTTGTGGTAACATTACGGATTTTACATCATCAAGCCATCGTTATATTAGAAAATAGATTATAACGACATCTAACGACCGTACTTTCACCCGGGACTTACCCCACATTAAAGGCCTATTTGATAGCTCATGAACACGTACAGTTACGGTATTTGCCTGAAATGACACTTTCCATATATATACTTTAACAATGTTTAAGATAACTTAAACATGTTAAAGCATTATCTAATTCTATCATTCACCCGATGAGCCTTTTGCCAAACAGACTGCGTATGTCCTTAAAATGGTTACATGTAGAAAATTGATTGTTGGACAGTTGGACTGAGCAATCAAACTTTGCACAAATTATGATACATTTCCCAAGTTCTACACTCAAAAAATGAAACTTACACTAAGTTCATGCTACTTAGAAAATATTAATTTGAGTTACGTAAAAAATCTAATTTGCAGATATTACTCATAAGATATGCACTCTTATCACTCTAAATAACATAAAGTTATTTAAACTTGACATATTGGAGTTACACTGACAACATGGGTCCAATAATTATGAGTACGGTGTATGAGTACGACAATTGAGTAAGTATTACTTGAATTTATCTAGCCGCTGTTATGTTTTCATCGTATTTACTGAATAAAGCCTGTTAAAATAGTTAAGTAAACGTAAGTAAATATTATGTGTAACATGATTGAGTAACAATGACATAATGTATTTCAATTCAATCAACTAAACACAAAAGTAGAACCAACAAGTACAAATATTAAGTTGACAACACCTTCATGAAGATAACAAATTGTAAAATTGATACTTTTGCGTACACCAAACTCAAATCAGTTAAGTAAAAAGAAGTAGAGAAAATTGTAGTATATGTATCCTACAAATAAGTCTTGAGTTATAGTAAAAAGGACAATAAAAGAAGCCATATTCATATTTTTTACGTTTATCTGGTCAAATATGATTTAATATACACAAGAATATACACAAGAAGGTCCAATACATTCATTTGTTAGTTTTTATACAATGTTAGATGAGTTACTATGGAACATTTACATTTCACATATAAATTTATGTTCTGCTCTTTTGAGAATGTGAATGGCTCTGTGGCGCATACGGCAAAGCATCGGACTCATAATCCAGAGACCTAGGTTCGATTCTCAGGTAGGTACAAAGGTAAATTTTCTCATGTCTATAAATGTAATTAAAAATTAGTAAGGAACCAATCAAGAAATCTCCTCCTCAAGAAAAAGTGACATTGATTCATTTTTTTTAATTTCAATTAATTTGTTGTAAGTCAAGCACAATTTAAGCATTTTATTTATGTGGAATCTACAGACGCTATTCAATTAAGTGAACGTTTTACTAAATTGAGTTTATAAGATGCAATTTATCGGCAATATTAAGTGTTTGTAACTCAAATAAAAAGAGTTCTTTTAAACCGTGTCAATTAAGTACAAAATACGTGAATAAATGCTTGTTGCACCTACTTAATAAAATCAAGGCAACCGTGTTGCACAGATTTTTAAAGTAAATTCAACAAATTATTTTTTTGAGTGTATTAGAAAAGAATTCAAAAATGATTAACGAAAAATTGTAGCAAATTTGGTTCAATATAAAGTCTGTTCATGTTACGCGTTCAGTAAAAATTGAAAAAAAAAGTTGCATAATGAAATAACACTTAACTATAGCATGCTAACTATAAAATTTGTTAAATTTTGATAAAATGCGTTTCTGACAAGGGTATCTATCTTTGTTGATAACCCAAATAATAATGATGCTGTGGTATCATCATTTTGCTAGCACCTACACTCAAAAAAATAATTTGTTGAATTTACTTTAAAAATTTTACATTTGAAGACTGTAGTGGAAGAAGAACTTAAGTCACATGAAAATTGAGTTATTGATGGTTTTGAGTTAATTGGAAGGCGGAAAATATTTTGATAATTTTTTGGACGATATAATCGATCGTAAGCGGTCGTCACGCTTGAGTGAATTTTGGGTGAAATTTTAAAAATGCTCAAAGTATGTCGAGTTACATATCAAATTAATTGTCATGTCCTGTATATTACAAATATATATACTTTTTTCGTGTCTTGAAGGCTTGGTTGAAGATATATATTTGGAATGTAGCATGAACTTAGTGTAAGTTTCATTTTTTGAGTGTATATGTTTTATTCAAACTAGGAATACCTACATTCTATGCATTACAACTTGAGTTGTTTAAATTCAAGCAGTCAACCGAATTTTGGCGCGGAAGTTGAAGAATACTAGAAAATCATATTGAGTTTTCAATGGTAAAATTAATCATTTTACAATTTAAATTAAAAACTGTTTCAATCTGTGGAAAAGATTGCTTCTTTGTTAATAAATAGCTAGAGCTGGTATTTTTGTTTTGTACAATACGACAAAAATCAATGGAAACTGTGAAAGGGTTACACATTAAAATGTCACTAAACAATCATGCTTACTCTATTGTTGAATTTAAAATAATGTGCTTCTGACATAAGTATCTCTATATATGTTGATAACTCAAAAATTAATTATGATATGATATAAAAATTCTACAACTACAACCATCTAGAAAAGGGATGTAATATTATATATACTATTGTTTGCAGAGTTTAATATCTCCAACTGCTATACTGTAACAGTAGTTTTTGCAAACGATTACTTTTCTACACGAACCAGTTTTTAGACACATGTATGGAATATTAAGTGTCTTTCTTTCCTTTTTAATATAAAGTAACAAATATGTGTTAAAAGGGTTTTTGTAAGTATCTGATGCATGAATCATAATGAGAAGAAACAGTGTCATTAAAGCATATACGTGAATATACGGTAGTGTGTTACTTTAGCACGGTAAGAGTACTATATTTTTCAAACAATATACATTGTCAGTAATTTGATGTATAAGTGTTCATGTTGTTTCATAATCACGTTTTTGTAATTAACTTAAGTGTAAAAATTATGTATGTTGTATTGGTGATCGATCGATCGTTGATGCTGAAATTATTCGCTAAATAAAACTCTCAAAATCTGAAATTTCAGATAGCTAAAGCAATAGTCTTGATCATGCAGTTATATAGTTGCAATTATCTTAAGGCTCATTCCAGTGGAAACTGAACCTTTTTTGATCTCAAGAAAAAAATCAGCTTTTTTATTCGACCACATAAACATGTTTTTCAGTCATACATTTGTTACTTGGTACGTGGGAAGTATTTTCCAATCAGAAATTGTAAAGTTTGTATATCCGTGCATGAATGAGCACATGTTTTGTTTCAAAAAATGTCACAAACGTTACCAAAAAGTTACACCAAAATGTCACAAACGTTACCAAACGTTACAACACAAAACAATGCATTAAAATAAATCCGGGCGATATAATGTTCTGTAACTTTTATGAAATATTTGTAAATATGTTTCCCATAATCAGTGTAAGGCGCAATAAAAAAATCGTTGACACTTCAGAGAAATTATACTTTGAAGTGATTAGGAGCAAAAAACCATTGCCGTGCGCGGTCACAAACGTTACCGAACATTACATGGACTTTACTCAGGATTTTGGCAATTGATTTAATTTTCAAACATCTACATGTCTTGACCCCACAAGTGAGCACCATTATCAACAACAAACTCGTTAATATAATGTTTATGCTAGGTTCTGTGGCCATTTAAAAGTGATTTTTTTCAATTTTTTGGGCAAAAACGTTACTTTGGAATGAGGATTTAGTAGAATTTATGTTAATTTCTTTGAGTACAGCAGCTTAGCTTAGCTTAGCTTAGCTATTAGGTATTATAATGTCCATGTACACTGAACATGTATGAAGTGCCCAAACTCAAAAGTTAGAGTGAGGTGCAGGATTGTGTCTTATACAAAAATTTCCCAATTAATGGCAATGCTCTATTAATTTAAGGTTGAGCATTCGAACAGAGGACTAGCGGCTATAACGGGCAGTTTCTTGCCCGAAGAAACAAGGAGACCTGCTCGTACTCTGTATCACGAGTTCCGTGCTCTTATATAAAACCTTGGGTTTCGGCCATGCTCTCCTATAAAAAAATGCAACTTCTCGTAGAGTTACAGTTTTTCTCCTTTTCTATTTATCACAGATTACCATAATGAGTTCATTTCTCCGCCGTTCAGCCAAGTCAAGCGCTGGTCAAAGACCCACTCAGCCAGTCACGTTGTATCTTATACGGCTTCTTCCAACATGCCGAATTGTTTGGCTGTACCTTGTCCAGGTAAGGGATACACTGCGTTCTGAGCTATCGAGAGGTGTTTGTATATGTGACTGTCCAGCCCAAAACAGCAGTAAATGCCAGCTCTTGTCATTTGTACTTTTTTAATTATTTGCAAAGACCATGCTTTAAGGATTAAAATGACACCTTAATGAACTTCACACGATTTCCAGAAGTCAAGTTATGGTTCTTCAAAGGTTGTCAAGGAGTAAAACGTATAACTGAGATAAACACGTTCAAACATTAGTAAGCTCTATATTTTCTGTTGATCTTCTTAAGAATATGCCAATTTATTTCACATTTCCTACTATTTTCCTGCAATTAAACTTTGCTGGTATTTTGTAGTAAGCACTAGGATGTGAATCTGTCAAAAAAAAATCGATTTTGGCAAATAATGACCTTGATATGTATTTTCACCTGTAGCGCAAAATGAAGTTTCTGGCATTTACTGCTCATACGAGCTGGAAGGTCACATATATGCCTAAAATAATGGAATGGTGTGTAGCAATTGAAGAGTTGACTATTTATACGCTTTGATATCATAATCACAAATGTATATCGTTTTTGTGATATTTTTGTCGTTTTGAATATGCATGAAAAAATTTGTAGCAAACGCTGTTGATATCAAGACCATGGCATACATGACAGTGTTATGTCGCATGTATTTCACAAAATAGGGAGTTTTCAATTTCATTGCCAAATGATTGCAGATGATGTATGCCGGGGATGTTTGTGACGGATCAACGCACCACACTAAATGCATGTAAATTTCACAACATTTCCTATCTTCAGTTGGCTATTGTTCGTTATGCACGGATGTATCACGATAGTTACCTATTGCTTACATTGGAATGTAATTGGTACATAAAGACGCAACGTGTATGAATATAAAATTTGAAAAAAAAATGTATATTTGGACATGTTATGAGCTATTAGTGACCTTGCTTCAGTTGACCTGGTAATCTTGTTGTCGCTATAGGCAAAATAAACATTTATTGGACAAAGTAAACAAAAATCCAGGGTTTGCGGTTACAATGACAAACAATGGGGCCCTGCACACTGGATTTGTGTTTACACTGTCCAATACGATATTGATTGGCCAATAGAATGACCCGTCGTGAAATCGAAAGCTCCTTACTAGTACTACCGATGTCCAACAACGTATAACTTTGAATAGCGGGAAATTTGAAAATCTGTTTCTGGAAATCGTAATTGTAATTGAAGAGTTAACATATATATATCTTAATTTTTTATCATTTACAGTACAAAATCCCTTACAAACTTGTTGATATAAACCCACTTGACGACGAAGGAACAGCCGGGCACAGTCCTGAACCGGAAGCAGACGATCACAGTCCTGAACCGGAAGCAGACGATCACGGTGAAGGCAATAAAATAAAACGTCCTAGTATTCCACAAGATTGTCCGCATCGGCAGGTACCTGTACTTGTGGACGGAAGCATTACAGTTTTCGAGGCGTAAGTATATGGTACCAATATTAGTACATAATCACTTACTTTGCAAAATGTGACCCATCATATCAAAAGGTACCTTACGGGTCCCAAAATGAAAACTGATTTTTTGGTCTCATCTGAAAGATTATATTTTAAGCTTCAAAATGACAACTTGCTTTTGGTTATTGGATGTTCGTTTGCGAAGTTACACCCAAATTGGTAAAAGGCATCGGGCTGATTCGGAAAACTATAGTTCTTAGAAAATCAAGTTTAAGTTTAAAGTTTCTGTCCTGGTAAAACTTGAATTGAGAATGGATTTTTATCTCGGTCTTTAAAACATTTGTCTAATGCTTTGGCTGTTGAAATCTGATCAATATGATAGAATACACTTCAAAGGTAACATTTCAATTGATCAACACCAAGAGGCAGTGCTTGTCCTCTTGGACTTGAGCGCTGCTTTCGATACTATCGACCACAAAATTCTGCTTCACAGACTAAAACATCGCTATGGAATAACTGGCACCGCTCTTAACTGGTTCTCGTCGTACCTTCATGACCGTTCACAGTCTGTTGTAATTGATGACATTGAATCAGAGCCTCATAAGATCGTCTGGGGCGTTCCTCAAGGATCTGTATGTGGTGCACCTTTATTTACACTGCATACTGCTCCGATAAGTGATATTATTTCGCGTTTTAAGTTGCAACATGTAGAATATGCTGATGACACCCAAGTGTATGCTATCTTCAACATGTTCAACTCCTCTGAAAGAGACTCTGTGATCGGACGCTTGGAAGGTTGTACTCGTGATATTAAAGCTTGGGCTTTGAACAACAAACTCCAACTCAATGACAATAAGACTGAGATATTACATTTCCATTTTTGTTGACTGTGAACAACTTCCACCTTTAAAGATCGGTGATACAAATATCAATCCAAGTCCTGAAGCCCGCAATCTCGGTGTCACTTTGGATAGCCATCTCTTGCTAAAGACTCACATAAGCAACGTTCGTCGCAGTGGCTGACTACTAGTCAGTTCAAGCGTACTCTCAAGACTCTGCTTTTTGAAGACTATTTTCAGTGACCGCATGAGAAATTATCTATAACTTTCCATTTTTGTCTCCTATGAATGTGATTCTGTTTGTAACAGTTTGTTTGTATAAAAATGTATATTTCTTAGGTTTCGTTTACAAGTATGTACAGCGCTCAGCGGCTTCTTTGTTATGAGCGCTCAAAAATCTCACATTATTATTATATATTATTATTTATTTCTGATGAAATTAGAAATTCGACCTTGGACGTGATTTTTGACTTTGCTCAGCTTCATTGGTCTGTATCTCGTAATTTACTATGCCGACCTTAAGGTACCTTTCGATATGACGGGTCGCAAATATCTTTCAAGCACAAATATATATGGTAACATAATGTTTGCCATTTTTCACGAAATGAATCACATGTCGCACAGGTTAAAAGTGCATTTCACTGGGGCGCTGTAACACAATTAGGCCATAACTTAGGCTGCAACCTGGCCACATCCTTGATTTTTCAAGATGGCGACCGTAGGCTTTATAATGTACATGTAATTAATATAACACAATAATCTTTAGGTATTCAATCACGCCTACGGCCGCCATCTTGGGAAAATAAGATTGTGGCCAGGTTGCAGCCGGACGCACAAAGTTCGGGGCAAAGTTGTGGCCTAATTGTGCTCCAACGCTCTAGAGTGTTCTTATATGTGTTGGTAGAAAACATCACACGTTTAAAGATGTTCTTCAGCCCCATAAATTTTTGTTCCAAATATTTCAGTGAAATCCATCAACTTTCTCAGCGTTCTAATTCTGAGTTTAGCATGTACAATATATTTTCTTGTAAATCTTGACGTTATATAGCGTCCTGAATTCTTAGATTATTTCTTAGAAGACAATCGTAAAAGTCTCTATGTATAGAGAGTGGTAGAATACGGAGAAAGTACGTAACGCATGACACTTCTTGTAGTATGTCTGTCATAGCTGAACATTGTCATAAAATTGACGGAAAACAGACCTCATTGAATGTTTCTGTACTATGCCATGTATGCAGAGAGGACAAACTCTTGCATCGTAAAGTAAGAGTGGATAAGTTTGCATCAAGAAAGAACAGCTCGCTTTACACGCACACGTTTCAACTATTTAAAATTCCTTTCTTGAAATACCTTTACCATCAAGGACACCATCTACGATGAACTCCTCGGATAAACGTTTGAACTTAGACCACTGAGAAAGGTGATAATTACCACTGAAATATTAGGTACACAAATCAAACAATTATACACATACTTGAAGGAGTATCGTACAGGGGACCAACGGCCCCCAACGGCTTTACGTGACTTCCGAACCACAGAGCAAGTGGTGTTTCTTCCCCAAGGAAACAATGAGACGAACACCGCCCAAATGTTGGTGTTAATGAACATTTTTTCAACTTCTTCTTACATATTTTACCAGAACCGTGCCACACATGATGTACATGTACTACTGGAACAGCTGAATGTTTTGGTTTTTTTTAATTTGGACATGTTTGAAATGTATCTACTTGAAATTTATTCCTTACAGACCTTCCATTTTAAGATATTTAGCTTCAAGATATACTAACTACGCAGGCTATGGCGATACTCTAGCCGAGAGAATGATGACCGAATCACTGATCTCATGGATCAACTCAGAGTTATACAGGTAGGAAAACTTATCTTGAAAATTGAAGAATATTCAAAGAAACATTGAGGCTGCTCAAAGGTAAAGTTTCGTATATTGTATATAGGTGAAGTAGGATTAATTATAGTTTCCCGTGCTATCTGAGTATTAGCGTTTTTAGCGAGTATTTTCAATAAGACACATATGTTGGACAGTTAGGAATTAAGGTTTTTTTAAATTTATTACATTTTAAACAAAAAAAAGTCTGTTCTAAACATTTAAAATCATGAGGTCACATCTATCTACGCGCCGCTTGTTTTACCACATCCCATGTATATTTGCTGATACAATCTGCTATGTAACATATCAAACCTCACATTCATGACGTTTGAAAATATATCTTTCCTGTAAGAGCTTTAAAATTAGTAAATAAAACGAGGAACTGCTGTTCAATTGATGGTGAACGGTATGGTGAATTGACTGAATACTGACATTTGATACCCGGGCGTGGTTCTATAATAAGCATGAGTATACTACTGAAAAATATTGAGACTTCTTTCCTTTTTCACTTATTGTCTGAGGCCACGAATTTGGTCACAAAATGGAACGTGCACTGATTACATACATAATCTGCGTGTCAGACCCGCAGATAGCTTACATAGTGAATTAGTCTCGATGCATCACGTTACGTAAGTTGGCCTCGTTCTGAGTTCCGCTATTCCGCCAGCGACGGAAATTATAATATTATATTGCAGAGTGTGCCATATTACTACTTTTTATACTAGTATGGCAGTTATTAGTATGGTTTATAACTACTCATCCGAAATTCCCATTTTCCGAATCACATCGAATCAAAAGATGAGTTACCATTAGAAAAACTGAAAACTTGCGCCACATCAGAATTTTTAGAATAGTTCAAAATTGTGCGATTAGAATGACGTCTTAAGCTAGGATTCCTTTTATCCGTTTGCGATGCGGATGCGGTGCGTTTTGCACTGTAAGGGTACTGGTATAATTTATAGCACACGATTGAATGGAGATGAATGGTATCAGGTTGAAAGCTGAGATTCAATTTTGTCCGTCCGGTTTTAATGCGTTTTCATTTCAGCATCTTC
>JXSR01S009607.1:7234-20669 GCA_000969725.1 Ophiothrix spiculata
TTCTCACTTTTCTCAAAAATGCAAGCACATATGAAAGAATGGTTTTGGGATCGTAACATATATCAGTTGACTATTCTTATAAGTTAAAAAACTCAGTTTTGATAGAGGTGACGTTGAGGGTGAAAAGTGGATCATGAATTGCCCCTTTAATCACCCTCTTCATGCACAGTTGGTTCTATTGTTTATATAGCCTAGGGCCAGTGTTCGATTTACCACCTGTTCACCTGCACAAATGCAGGCGACTTTGGTTTTGTGCAGGTAGCTTTTCAACCCTACCTGCACATGTGCATGTAATATTTTGGCCCTGTAACTTCAAAATTTGTTTGTGTGCAAGTTACTTTCATTTTGTGCAGGTAGTTTTTTTATATTACCTGCACAATTGCAGGTAACTTAATTTTTGTAAAACGAACACTGCCTAGGGCCCAAAAATTCTAGCAATAAAATTGATGTATCTCTGCAACCACAAACAGAGAGCTCATTTATGGCTTGTTAGATTTCTTTTAATTAGCTCTTTAAAATGAAATATATTTCATAATTACCCAAAAAACTTTTAATTTTTTGTTTGTACCTAGCTACCCACTTCCTTCGGTCAATCAATACTCATAGCATAGTGAATAACGAGTAATGAAAAATCGCCGCATGCGATTTCAAAAAATCCCTGACCGGACACAAATCTACAAATAAATTACAATATTTATGTTGTCCAGATGCTGAACATGCTTTGAGTCTGACAAGCAACAAGTAACGAGCATGACGAGATAGATGTAGATTATTAATGGCAAGATAAAATCCCTACATCATGTACAGGGTTTTGTGCGATTGTGAAACATCAACATGTAAAATGCAATTAGAACACATTCTACCTGACACATTTGTTACTAAAAAATGTGAAATAAAGTAAATAATTGCATTAAAACTAACCCCTGGATCGTAGGATCCTTCCTATGGGCGCAGCCATTTTGGATTTTTAGTGTCCTCATTCCATTTATATAGGGTGAAAGTGTATTTTTTAATAGTAAAGTGAGATTAAAACTCACATAAATGTATTTTTTAAAATGTATTATCGTTTTATTTTACTAATTTATATTGTTTTCTGTAAAAATAATGATTTGTTTTAGATTTATATACAATAAAAGATTACTATATTTGAAAGAGGACTAATCAAGTCAGGGTCATAGGTCAAAGGTTGTGACCTTTTTGGACGTGAGCAGTAGGCAGTTTTTTAGACTGGAAATTTGCTGATTTTATTGCAATTAATGAATTCCCTCGTTTGTTAACAAAACAATACATCAAAGTACAACCTTGAGCAATGCTTCGTGTTCCGAGTGGCGTTTCAGCTAGCCTGAAAGTAAGTAAAATCAAAGCTTAAAGAAAATTCTAGAGTGCGGTCATTGGCGGTAGTCCAATTTCTCAATTTGAACAAGTCATGATTCTTAAGACTTAAAGTCAATCAATTTATTTAACTGCTAGAAGTGACTATTCACTATATATACAGTAGTACTCTGGTCATAGAGTTGATGACGTATTTTGACATACGGTCAAAGTACCGGGGAAGGTTCCCCTACTCTGCGAATGGCTAGATAGTTTGGTAAACAAAATAATATGTTTTATTTGGATTGTCATGACCTGATGACGACTGCACCACCACCGTACTGACGGATCAAGGTCAGTATTTTTAAAGATATCCGCTAAGAAAACTTGTAAATCATAGCTCAAAGACAAAGTTGTTGAAATACCTCATGAATATGGCGCCATCTTTGTTTCCATAATTAGGCATGTCCATCAAATTTTATAAATGTTTAAATATATTTGGAATGTCTTTCATTGGAAAGATCATCAAAATTCCTTAAAAATGAGAGATCAACCATAATCTAACGTTCAAAATTAAAAAAGTTACAGCGAAAATTGTGTTGTTTAAAATGACAGAAAAAAGTTACCCCTGTAACATGTTGTGTTGAACATACTGTTTTAAAGTATTAAGACAGACACAAGGCAGTGGGTTGTTATCTCAATGACTCCATCTTAGTAGCTCCACAGGGGAACATACTTTATTTATAGAGCTGGGCGGTATCACATATTGTTATCGTGATCAACTATCATTACATCTCCCTTTCTTTAATTAGAAAGACAATATTTATTTATTTCCCAAATGTCCATTAATTATTCATGTCCATGTGATTTTTAACAGTCATTTTAAAATGACTGTTACGGGGTTTTCTCTGAGATGCAAATACTCCATTTATTTTCTTAAAAATTTAGTATTTGGTAGATTTATTTGTGCTGATAACGATTCTAAAATAAAAAATATAGGTCACCGTGCTCGTTTTTGGGATACAAGCATTTCAAAAAGTACATATTTCCCCAAAAAATCACCCGATTAACCATACAAAGTATAGAGGGAAAACTAAAACGTCGATCATTATGTGCTTGTAAAATAGTAAATCCTCCATTTATTACATATAGTAAATCCTCCATTTATTACATATGTCGATCATTATGTGCTTGTAAAATAGTAAATCCTCCATTTATTACATATGTTAAAGCACTTTTTGCGCTCTTCAAAATACTGAAATAAAAAAATATAGTCACCGTGTTAGTTTTCAAGAAAAACGACCAAAACTGGCATTTTTTTAATAAAATTTGATTTCTTTGATGGCACATCTGCGTCTGCATATTTCCCGCGTATATATTACGCAGCTAGGCGGCGCGTGATTAACCAAACGCGTTAGTAAAGCTTGCGTTCAGTGTGCATTGAAATTTGAGCACGCAAAACGGATGCAAACATTTTTTTTATTTCTTACTATTTAAGAAAAAAATCGTTATCCCGCAGTCGTAAGCAACTGCATCTCAGAGAAAACCCCTTAAAAATCACATGGACAGGACATTTGGGACAAAATAAATAAATCAATTAATTGATAGTGCTCAATGTAATGTCTTGCTCTGGAATTCTTGATTCTCTGGCCCCAGGGAGTTGTACAAGTAAATACTCGAACTCGCCATGGCAACACATCACTTGTGTTCAGTCAATATTTATTTCAATTTTACAGCAGTTCCACAAGTCATCATAAATTTATTCCGTATCTGAACACAATGGTTGTTTTACGCTGACTTGCACTGGTTCTGGACTATTATATTTATCCCGCAAACGATATAAAATCGTCATTTATTACAACTTTTCCTTCGTCCACGGCGACCGGACGGCACTCACTGCAGGCGGGAAACTACAAGGTATCACTTGCTCGCACTCTGACACCATGTAACATGTTGTGTTGAACATACTGTTTTAAAGTAAGACAGAAACAAGGCAGTGGGTTGTTATCGCAATGACTCCATCTTAGTAGCTCCACAGGGGAACGTACTTTATTTATAGAGCTGGGCGGTATCACGTAATGTTATCGTGATCAACTATCATTACAACCATTACAATCATTACTGGGACTTGGGAGCCCAATTGGGTGATTTAAATTTTCAAAAAAAATTTAACTTTTGTTGTTTTGAATTTTTTCACCCTAAATTGAGCTAATATGTAAAATAGAATGTAAAATGACACTTGAAAGTTTTTAAGACAATTTAAAATCAATTTCTGTGCCAATTATATCATTAAATGTTGCCAGTTTTGTCACCCAATTAAGCCACCCAAGCTCAATTGAAGAAAAACAAAAAATTTGGTTGGAGCGTTTTCGTCGAGAGTTGTAATTTTTTTTCAAACGGCAATGTCACCATTGTATCAAGCTGATATTAAATGGCTACAATCCAACATTAGAGGCTAAGATCTCCTAAGGAAGTGTTGTTTTGAAATGTTTTATTTCAAGTTTTTACTGTTGAATTTGGAAGCATAAAATTTACAAAAAGTGACTCATATTCGCCCTCAAATTTCACTTTTTTAACTTTAACTATACAGCAAACAAATACAGTAGAGAAGTAAATTACTTTCTAAACTACAATAATCATGTAAAAGTAGTAACCTCAGTGATTGCAAAAGTAAGACATTTTGACTTGAATGGGCCATGTCACATTTGGGCTGTTATTAATGTAAAATTAGCTTGTGTAAGCACTTGCAAATGGATGCCAACTTTTTCAGAAAAAAGTGCCCTCATCTCACTAGCCAATGGTGCTTCATACCATAATAGGCGAAAGCGGACCTACGTCATACGCAGGGCATACGCAGCACAATGATCTAAAAGTAACTCGCGTTGGACTTCGTGCGTGGTGAAAGCAATCAATACTTCAGCCAGGCATCCCTTCATTTTCTTTCTTTTAGCCAGACGAAAATCTGTGAAATGATGAGCTGTTTGTCATTTTGTTATGACTTGAATACCACACTATGTATCTCATATGATTTTGGAATCGAAATATTTTGACAATTTCCTATAATCAATCGAAGTTTCCGCAAGCTGTCATTTTCTCCATTGAGTTGAATGGGAAGTCGGCAAATGTTTTCACCGCGCTATTTGGACAAACGTCCTGGATGTAAACAAAACGCCCGGATGTCCGCTCCTGCCTATAGCCTAAGTTCGTGGCCTCCAACTTACGTAAACAGCATGATCAACCGGCGTAAGAGCAAGTGCAATGCTTATTAGGTGATGATAGACTCTTTTTAATTTCCGAAAGTGCGCATATGTGTGATATGTGACGTGTTATCTTTGATATCCCATAATATGTTCCGGTAATCATCGGAAGGGCTAAATATTTAAATTCATTCACAAATTACACCTCGGTCAACTTCGATGTGAGCGGACTGTGGCCGAAGATATTTTGAAGAGGTGAATGATGTCATTATCAATTTGGAGCGAAATTCGGCTGCTGTGACAAGTTAATTATCCCCTGTAATTGTATCCAAGTATAGCAATAAATCAAGTTTAAAAAGAAGTAAATTTTCAATTCTTCAAAGTACATTTACTACTTGAAAACTTTCAAAACGGGACTGAAATTCTTACTTGTACTACAATCCATGGTGCAATCAATGTATGCCATTCAAGTCATTTTCCATTACAGTAGAGAAAATAAAAGCTTGCGCCGACTGCACAACATGCGGGGCAGTGAGAGGGGATTAACAAGGCAATAACGCAAAAGTCATGCGCCAACCAGGGAAGGTCAAAGTCAGGGACTGGAATAATGAGAAAAGCAAATTTACCTAGATAAAGTAATACACTAATTATCACGTTATTAACGATAGTCATAATAATTCATACGGAGGAATATTGATATTAAACATTTGTCTAACACATGTATGAAGTACAAGTTCTGACAAAAACAGATTAATGAGAACAAGCAGATTTAAAAATAAATTCTTGACCAAAAAGTCTATTAAAAAAACTCGGAAATTTTTCACTCATTGTCACCAAGTCTAAAATTCAAATGCAGCTCGAAAATTACATTGTTTACTTCCAAAATTTAACTAAATTATTCCAAGAGTTTATCTGAATTTTACAGCTACTAAACGGTAGATTGGACATGTAAAAAGGCTCAAATTAATTATTTTTTTAAACCATTACATGAATCGGGTAGTTGAAAAGTATTTCTGCTTTCGCCATTGGCCAACTATTAACACGTGCCGCTCGGTGAAAAACACGCGATCTCATATTATTTCTCGCATCTAATTAACCTATGTACGTGTGACAAGTGACCTGCCATTGAACTTGTGTATAACGTATGTACGGCCGGCCCGCTACTTATCGCTCACAACCAACATGAATCATGTCAAAGTTACCATTTTTTTTGAAAAAATTAATTAATATACTTCCATATAAATGTACAACCATTTAGTCGGCTGTAGGATTCCCAAGGCTCTTGAGTACACATATGTATATTCAGATGTCGAAAAGGAGAATTCTCCGAGGTGAAAATGTGATATTTATGAGTGAAAATGTTCAGGTTTTTTCCGAAAAACTTTTAGTCCAAAAATCTCTCTTTTTTCGCTTATATGATAAAATTCATAACTTCTACTTTATATTATGTGTTAGATATGAGTTTTATATAGACATTCATGAATTTAATCAATTACAACTCTTCTTTGTTTTCACAAAAATAGTGATTTATTGTGAGTAGTGAGCGGGTTCTTTGCACTAAAATCAGCGGGAAGAAGAATTGAATTTCCCGGCTTGGCACGTGACTATTACGTTTTTGCCTAGTTAAAGAGGGGACAGTATAGCGCCAGCATCGGCGATGCTTGTTTACATACCTAGGCTAACACTCGAGTCGTGACGTTCTTTTTAAGTTTTACTTACCCGAAATTTCTGGCAGTGGACTGAGTGTTATTGGTACCACTGCCAGAAGGGAGCTCTGCAATCAAGCCTATCGTATAACTTGCCATAAGTGCACATACCTTGCTAGAGAAACACAAAAAGGCCATTTGTGCATTAATTGAAAAATACAAATGGTACAAGAAAAAACTGAAATGCTTTACTCCATATTCATGAAAGGAACCTTTTTGAATTAAATTTATATGAAAATCGCACTGTTCGGATCAGAGAAATCAAACGGTATGTATGGTTTCTTTACAATTACATGGATGGTTACCATTTGTAAACACATCTTCAAACATCATTTTTGTGTGACTAACAACTTCGGGAAGTGTTTATAATAGGTAAATTTAGTATGAATATCCTTTGTCGTGTTTGTGGAGTGTTGCAGTTCGTATTTGATAAATATGATCATTTTTGGGATATTGGATCTATGTACACTTATGCGACAGGTTTGAATGCAGAGCTAACACATACCCAATGGCTATGTCCCAAGAAATGATCTAATTTTTATCAAATACACACTGCAACACTCCACAAACATGACAAAGGATATTTATACTAATTATTCAAAAAGGTTCGTTTCATAAATATGGAAAAAGTAATTTCTGGTTTTTCAAGTACAATTACCGGGTAATAGTATTTTTATTTTATGCACAAATTGTGATCTAGGCTGTAATATCATGAATATACATCTTGCCGCAAGCCAAAAACAAAGTTTTTTGGTTGGCTTGTGATTCTAGAGCAATCTTTTACATCCGACAGTGTGTCAGGAACACTTCAGATGTGACCAACGGCTTTACATGCCTTCCGAAGCACGAAGCAAGAATGCAAGTAGAGTAAAGTTTCTTGCTAAATTACGGAAACAAGAAGTGCCGGGAGTGGGGCTCGACCCCATGACAGATGTAGTTCATGCGATTACGAGTCCAATGCTCTAACCACTCGGCCACGTTCCCCTCTTAAAGGTAAAGGAAGAGTCCATGGCATGATGGTCATGATGCTGAGTCTAAATTTGCAGTACTGCGAATAAGATCTTGTTCATTGCTGCAAGTTAATTCGCAGTATCGTACTGTGAATAAGATTGCGATGCCAGCTAATTCGTAAAATTTATGCAATTTTTATTTTTTGACAATACAGGGCCTAGTTGAATCATATAGAGCCAAGCGGACCTACATCATACGCAGCACAAAAATAACTCGCGTTGGACTTCGTACGCGGTGAAAACAATCAATACTTCAGCCAGGCATCCCTTAATTTTTTTTTTATTTTTTAGCAAGAAGGAAATATGTGAAATGATCAGCTGTTTGTTATTTTGTTGTGGTTTGAATACCACAGTCCACACATAGATCTCATATGATTTTGAGATAAAAAAAATTGTACAAAGAATTGCAAAACAAGCACTTCCAAAGAAATAGCGCCTTCAAATGCAAAACATAAATTTGGCAAACATTTTTGAATTTTGAAGTGTTTTTTTTTTAAGATTTTTGTTTTGGTCAACTATAATAATTGTCATGGAACATGTCAACCTGAAGCTCTTAAAGAGAAAAATTCAGTGGAAACATTAAAATGTCTTGTTATTATTGGGCTTGGACTTGGTAGTTGTGTTTCGGAATCGCTATAGGCCTAACCTATAAAAAAAATGAAAAAAGAAATTAAGAAAGAGAGGACACACATACACACACAAAATGGGCACCGTGTCAGATGGGTTTTCAATGAAAAGTAACAAAACCTTATTTTTTATTGTGGGTATACAAAAAAGGTGGAGTTGTTACATTAAATACATTTTTGACTTTAAAACTGCTGATAACTTTCTAACCCTGGGGACTGGTTTTAGGTAAAGGTAATTTAATAGTCTTTGAGAATAAAAAGAAATAAATTATGCAAACTATCTCAATTAGTTACAAGTGGAATTAGTCAGGGGTGGAGGAGGTTGAGGAGGAGGAGGAGGACTAAAGTATTGATATTTGATGTATCAAGCATTGGGTTATTTACATCTTGGAAGAGGTTTTGTCATTATTTCTGAACTAATAATGTTACTTATTGATATAATGATTTGATGTCTTGAATTTTTGTATTACTTTAATATTTAGTTAATGAGATAAACAAGGTGAAATGTCGAGTACATGTAGACCTATATAAATACCGATATGGCTCACTTTGGTTTACAACAATATTGTAAATTACTTTAGTAATTTGACCTCGCTGAACATTCCATTAGTTCAATCATGCTCACTGAGCTGTTACTGTGTATTGTGGGAAGGTTTTAACTCATCCTCTGGAATTGCCTCAACACAGGCCATACATGTATATAGGCCTGAGAGAATCGAGGTGAATATATGTGCCAAGTTAAAAGTCATGATTTCAAGAAATTGAAATAATTGACCATCAAATAGGGTGCAGAAAATGTTTATTGACAAGAATGAGGTACTTGATCATCTAAATAATCCACATTTAAAAAAGATCAACCAAAAACAAAAAAAGTCACTCCCTGCAAATACAGGAAGAATCATATTCTACAACGTGGTAAACAAAAAGAGTTTCCATAGGCCAGAGCTACCTAGCTACGCTGACTTCACTTGATCCCCAAAATGGCGGATATATGGTCTTGACCCCCAAAATTGTGGACTTCATCTTCCAAAAGTTTTCAGTAAAAAACATTGAAAAACTTATCATCTTCATGATCTTGGCACATCATTTGAGACTTGCCATTAAAACAATGCATTCTATTTATCTTCCTAATATACTGGTTTCAAAATATAACAAGTATTCACTCTAAAAAATCACAATTTATCTGATCGAACACAACACATGGAAAGGGGACAGTTTGGTTTGTTTACGTTCGTCACGACCGTAGTACAATACTACAATCATTACTGCTACGAACAATGACAGTTACTTGTAAGACTGGCTTTGTCCTACCATCACTCGTCAAATAAGAGTGGACACAGACTCCATGAAATAAGAAGAGATGCAGAACTTGGTTGACTTTCTTTACAATTTATTTAATATCAACTGAAGACATTCAAATCCACCATGGTGAACATAAAATCAAATCAGTCCACGGCACACAACAGAATGAATGACAATTTCACGCGCGTGCAGGTTCTCCTGGCATGGGTCATTAATCAATTATTTATTTCCTACTCAACTCGCTCAATCACGTTGCCAGATCGTTTTGCTTGTATATCACTAAATTTCCAACACTACAATCCCTCATTACATACCGATGCATGCTACATCCAGAAAGTTCAGTTTGGGTAAGAGATGAAACAGGATGTGTAGGTAGCTCTATTAGGGTTGTTGGTAATTTGCAGTATCTTACTGCGAATTAGATCAGGTTGTCGGTCCACAGTATCATACTGCGAGTTGGGTCGGGTTGACAGGTTATTTGAAGTATCACACGTGAGTCTATTAAACAAATTTCTTCAAAAATTGAAATATGATGATTTGGTGGTTGATATCATCAAACTATAGGTCTACTGATCCATCATGTAAAATTTTATCTCTCAAAGCAACGTCTTGGAAATGCATGTTGCAAGGTTTTTGGATTAGCCAAAGCCTTTGTATGGCCTACAGATAAGCAAAATATAGGCCTACATGTACTGAGCCGATTCAACAGTCCAAAACATGTGCCCTAAAAAACTCTACAACTTTACCCGGGCAAAACTTTAGTACGGACCTACGGTCATTCTCAAAACTTAGAAAATCAGTTAATAGATATTTTTATATATATATTTTATTAATGATTTATTTTTTCTGATTTGAAATTGGAACTTGAAATTTTACCAAAATCACATATTACAGCTTCCGGTATCTATATACCAAAACATTGATGAAACGTTGGCTGCAGAAAAGTTTAAAATCATGTTCATTCAAGTGCCTACCTCTCGTACTACTTCAGTATTATCACCGAACTGCCAATAGTAGGTGAACTGTCTCTTATTTGCAGTACGATACGGCAATTAGCCACTTCGAAATGTAAAAGTAGCTAAAAATTCTGCAATGAACATGATGGAGTGATGGAAATTTTTTTTGTACCTCAGTAGTACTTTCAGATGCTCTACATCCATCATCAGCAGATATTCTGCTGTGTTCATCTTCTTGTTGAGAATGATTTATGACATCACAAGAACTTGAGTTTGTCAGTTAGCCTCGCCCCTCTTTTAGAGTAAGGTATCCCAGACAGGGTCTAAGTCCAGGCCTTTATAATCTCTGTTTAAATTTGGTCCATTAGTCTTTATTTGTATGACGTCCAGTATTCAACACAGGCCTTACGATGTACATACATCTATAGTTTATGCCTGTTGCAATTGAATTGAACATATGTGTTAAGAGTTTAAAGTCATGATTTCAAGTATTTTGAAAAAGGTCAAGAAATTTTGACCATCAAATAGGGGTTTAGCAAAGGTTTAGTAACAAGAATGGGGTACTTGATCAACCAAAAATTCCATTCCAAAGATCAATCAGAAATTGAAAAAAAAAATTACATCCTGCAAATGAAGGAAGTTTCCTACACTACAACGTAGTAAACACTTGCAACCAAATCCTGAGTCTCGGAGTTGATTTTGGTGGGAACCGAGTGGGCATGAATACCCCCACTTGAGCTGCGTGACTGACAATGCCATTACGTAGCCAGAGCATAAAGTCTGGTGTGTCCCCTGTAAATCTTTGATTAAAGACAAAGTTTGACAAAATGTCTTTTTGATGTAACTTCTAATTACTTAACCTAGAGAGGTGGTTGAACCACTGGTAATTTTATTTCTGAATTTGTCACATTTAATTTGAGTATGTGTACGCATTTTGGGTTGGGTCAGGGGTACAGACCGGTGAAATGGTCAGGGTTCAAAGAGTTAAGCCTCAAGCTTGAAAGTGGAACTAATGCTGCTTTCATACCCGTGTAGTTTGCAGCTTTGCAGCTTTGTCGCTGCATTACGTATATTTTTTGCAAAAACTTGCCGTTTCCGTTTGTCGTAGCGGCAAAGCTACATGTCACTGAGATAATTGATATCGGCAAAATTTTGTCGCACAACAAGATTTTCCGAGTTGACACTGGCACTGAGCTAAGTGAGGTACATGTATGTACATTGTACACTGTACAGTTCTTACTTACAACATCACTTTATCTTTGTAACACATCTTATTATATCTTCAATTTTGTGTTTAAATTCCAGTCTGCTTGTATACGAGTTAATGGGCGAGGAATTGGGCAACAATGTAGCAGATATTGTACCAAAACAGAACCACCGGTTGCTTCACAGGCTGCAAAACCAGATACTCCACCTCCTGCAAAACCAGCTACTCCACCTCCTGCACAGCAAGCAAACACTCCGCCACCACCTCCTCCACCATCGTAAGTATGATCACTCAACTGATGAGTTCTTTAATCCTATTGGTCGAGAGCAATCAGCCAAGTACTATTTTATCTTACAGGTTTAAGTCTAAAAATAGCTTCAAGTAGGCCTATATGTTGAAAGTGATAGGGCACATTCCACGCCCTAAACATGTGTTTGGCGCACACATTACATTTACCAAAGTTGCAAATGCCATGCCTGACCATAACCATTGATCTGACACTGGAATTACCCAAGTCACAAAAAATAGATATTTGTGGAAACCAGATGGTTTTTATGCAAACGAGTGTATCATCAAGCATCAACTAAAAAAATGGAAACCGAAAAGAATTTTACTCAAAAAGACTATAGCAAAATATATAGAGCCTGTGCAATTTGACAAAACAGGGCAGTCTTCTAATCAGTAGATCATGAGTTTGAGTTCCACTAAAATCAATGCATTGGAATGTTATTTAAGGTGAAAAATTTTCTCCCAGAAACAGCACTACTCAGTCTTTATAATACGCTAGTGCTTTCACACATAAACTATGGAATCACAGCGTGGAGCAGTGCCGGTATATCAGCCAAAACAAGGCTTCATATTTTGCAAAAACGGGCTTTGCGAGCAATAAGTCATAGTGAATTCAGAAGCCATTCAAATCCACTCTTCATTAAATATAATCAACTGAAAATTGATGAGCTTTGTAAATTGAATATTGGAACATTTATGTATAAATACAGTAATAATATCTTACCTTCAACTTTTAACCTAATGTTTATAACTAATGCAGATACTCATAACTATAATACTAGATTTGCCAATAACTTTAAATACCCTAAAAATAAACTTGAATTTGGTAAGAAGTCAATTTCTTATAATGGAGTGGAAGTTTGGAACAATATCTCTGATAAAATTAAAAATTCTGATAATATTAAATGTTTCAAAAGTAATTACAAGAAATATCTTGTTTCTCAATACTAAATTCATTTTATCACTTTAGTTATAAATTATATATGTAAACTTTCAAAGGAGTCTGGAACCAGACAGGCCTTCGGCCTATTTTCCAGTCCTCCTCCGCATTATTGTATAAATGATATGTATATTTTCTAGATTTATATACTGTCTTATTGCATATGTGGAAAGAAGAATAAATTATGTTATGTGTTAAATTATGTTACACATTTATTGTTTATCGACCAAAGTGTATGGCTATATAGCTAATTAGTAAATTACTATTAGAATGAAAGTTCATCTGTGTTGGTAATTAACAAATCCATTATTGTGATCCAAAGTGTAAATATTTAATGGATTTGTTAATTACCAACACAAATGAACTTCCATTCTAACGTTCGAACTGATAAACGAATACGGCTAGAATTGCCTAGATAACATCAGACATTTCAAAAATATAGGAAAAAAGATTGCCTGGTACAGAAACCATCTCCGATTTTCTTTGCATTGTACCTGTAAGCCACTATATGTAACCTCGGTGAGTTTACGCTTGTCAAGCACTGTTAAAGGAAACAAAGCGGACAATATTTTAGGAAGAGCTGAAAGGGCACTGCTTAAGGGATAAGGACATCCATTATCGGATGACATCAGCTAAAAAAAATTTTCAATGTTTTTGACAAGTTAGACATGTTAGGAATACGATGAGAATTCAAAAATAGTAAAAAAATGTAAGTAAATGTGTGATTTACTCCAATTTACGAAAACGTAGTCAGATTTGTCAATCATTTAGTTTACTGTTTCTTAGGTAACATCAATTAACTAAGTATTGATTATCACCGTGATCGTTGCTTTGTGTTGATGCAGTGCATTAGGCTACATGTATATAGTTAGCGAATATCAACAGGAGCGGG
>JXSR01S009607.1:41431-53772 GCA_000969725.1 Ophiothrix spiculata
TGGCATCAGAGCATCTTTAAATAAACCTAATTTTATAATTAGAACAAAATATCGACCAAACATATTGCCCTTCCATACGTTTTGAAGTCCTGTTTTTAGAAGGGCAGTCAATTTTGCCGATTTTAGAAATGCCAGATTGCGAGTGCTAGTTTTTTAGTGGTGTGCGCCCATATAGCCCAATTGTACGAATAACATACGCTTTTTTTGTCATGCATGTATATCGATTACCAAACCACATTTGGCCTCTATACGGTGATATGTGAATGAGCCCTCACTGACAGTCTTTGGCAGAATGAGCAGCATGAAAGCATCATTAGAAAATAAGCTTTTGCTTAGTATCCGAAGCCCTATTCATCAGTTCCTTTTAATATGAATTTTCAACAGAGATGATGGCTACACATAATGCACCTTTGGTTAACCCTTAACCAAAAAAATAGTTATCATGGGTGTGGAAAATGTTTTCCATTGTTAACAGTAGTATTGCATGGAGTCAGCTTAAGATTTGGGAGACTTGGGAAGTGGGTGTTGTATATTAACTTACAAAAACAATTGAATATGAAATATAGAAGATTATATCTGCCAGCTTATGTGCTATTGACATTTTGGTAGGTCAGCTGATAAAGATGTTTAACTTTAGTCCTAGCAAGAACACCAAACTTATGACTGAAATAATTAAGGGGATATTTCAAATTACAATTTTGTGCTTGATAAAAAGCTGTTTGTTTGACCATAATCATATTGATTACAGATCATTTGAGTCTAAAATTATTTTGTTTGAATGTTTGTTTATCCTATAGGTAAATCTGTAGTTAAACATAGCTTCACCTATAGGAAAATGTAGGTGTACATTGCATGGAAAGAAGAGAATGAAATAAACTATTGTGATGTGATCATAACATGATTATTGTAATCTTTGTTTCAATTAATGTACATAGAATTTCAAAGAAAATTTGCCCATCATACAGGTTGCACTGAATTTCTATGACATTTACCGATGCTGAAATTAAAGGATTAATTGTCGATATGGAGTTTCCTGGGATACCTGGCGAGACACAAGTTTACTTTCACATATCAGTCATTCAACTAGACTTATTCTATTCAACCATATCATGGAATAACAAAACGAGTGGGTAAGGCTTGGCACAGGATTTGTTGCAAAAAATAATTTTGCACAATACACTTGATTTCACATGATACATGCAGTTAAACCCTTTTGGTGCCTTTGCTTGGGAGGAGCTGTGTTCCTTAGGGCTCTGTCACACATCACGAAACGTATGAATAACATACACTGGTTTAGTCATTGAAATACATGTATATCGATTACCAAACCAGTGAAAGTTATTAGTATGTTATTCATACGTTTTGTGGATGTGTGACAGAGCTCTTAGTAAATGACCACACTTGAAGCCATAAATGAATTGCTTAAACATAAGCAAGTAGCCTGGTATCTGTTTGATTACTTTCTTTATAACAGCATAGTGGATATGTAACAACCAGCATATGTGTAGTATGTAAAGAATTTAAAATCAAAAAGTCGTGCTTGCTGCCGTCTTGTCGCTCATGGAGCAGAGTTTTTTACCTCCGGAAATATGTTGGAGATTGGCTCGATATCCAGGCAGATCGCACAAATCTTTACTTGATGCATATACAGCATGTGCATTTTGTGTTACATATAAAATGTGTCTGTGTTTCAAACAGCATCTGTTGCCATTTTATCTGATCAAGGTACGTCAATTTCCCCGCTAATCTGTTTCGAAAACTTTCTAAGTGTGGTAAGCGGAGCCGTTCCGGAGCTACAATAACTTGTCCTCCATGAGTGACTATCCAAGGTCAAATAAGCGCTGCTTCTCCTTTATAATTTCATTGGTAAACAAGCTTTTAAAACAATTGGACCAGACTTAAGTTTTCTTTTACTGAGTTTATTAGAAACAAAAAGACAACACATTTCAAAATACAGACAGAAAATAAATACTGTATAAAAGTACTACCAATAAAACAGAACAATGACTGAGCCAATAAGCATTGATTGTACCCAAATCATCATCATCATCAGATTCATCATCATCATCCTTCGACTTCAGTCGAGATCCATGACACACATCTTTACCATCTCTCTTTATTACACAGAAAGAAAACAAGGAACTAAAAATAAGTGTTGTTGTGACCATCTCAATGAATTCATGGCTCACAGAGATTGACATTTGTGTCAAGTTTCAAGGAATGACATCTGTGGTGTAGACAGTAACATAAAAATAATGGGCTTCACTCATAGACAGGAGACAGTGGTCAAACTTCTTGCATTTCACCTAATATATCTAAACTGTCATTTACAGAACAAATTGTGTGAAGATAGAATTACATGTTAATGTTTAATGTACTACCTAAGGTTAGTTGTGTGAATCTGAAAAAACAGGCAAAATAATGTTGGAAAATAAGAAAGACAAAGGAAAAATAATACAAATGTCCAGAATATCTTCAAATTTTATCTTCAATGGTACAGAGTAACTTGTTAAGTTTAAATTATTCATTACATAGGAATGTCAAAATAATTTTGTTAAATTAGAAAGGCCACACAGACTCGAAAGTTTTTGAAACAGTAGGCTAATTGCATTCACCCACTCACTGTATTTTCACTGAGATATGCTGTTTTGTATTGGATGAATTCAGAAATGTTTAAAAATCAACAGGACCTTTTCATATAATTTACTAAAATTGTGAAACCATTTTTTGCATCAATAACATATCAAAACATATGTTAAAAGTTGTTTTACAAGAAAATGAATGTTCTTCAGTTTTACGCAAAAGATCACTACTAAAATATGTTTCACTTTCAAATTTTACTTGAATTAGTCCAGCCTTTCAATTTTACAAGCAATTTTATATTTCACAGTTGATTGTGTACCTTAACTGTGTAAACTTAATAAATAGTTCTCACAAAAAGCCAATTTTTCACTTATAATTCCAAAATCAAGCGTGTTTCATCTGTGAAATGTCACATGGATTATGAGATACATATGAGAACTATTTTGGTATCAAAATCAAGAAAAGTTAGAACCAAGCTCCTTTCAAAGTGTATGACTTGTACCTGTTTAACTTTCATACAAACTTGTCTTTTTACATGCATGACAGTTTTGAATACTGAATATCCATTATAATGAATCTATTTATTATAACCAAAGGTTTAAACATTGCAATAACTAATAAATATGTAACATTTAAACAAGATTTGCACACAATAGTTACAGCGATCTTAGTTACAGCCATAGAAAATAATCACACCATCTTTTTTTAGTCACTGCAAAATAGTGTTTTGCTTCAGAATTTCAAATATGTGGCTTTGTTTTTCTATGAAACACATTTTTAATGGTGAAACACATTCTTGATAAAAAATATATATTAAAAAATCTTTACAATTGCACTTCTTTGTCCAAATATCACTTTCACATGTATACGAGTCACTTTCAAGTGATCAGCCATTTTGTGGTGTTAGACCACTGGTAGTTTACAGTCTTGTCCAGTCAATAGATTTCTTTCCATTTCTTGTGAGATATACATTTGCTTGAGAAAAATGTTTGCAGTTGAAAAATCCCATACAAGCTGACAATGGCGCTGGATGAGGGGCTGTCAACACAATATGTTTATCCTGTGGGAGAAAAAAAAGGAAAATATACATGTGATTATAAATAATAGAGACATGAAAAGGTGGTTTCCCTACATTTTGAACGTTTCCTCCAACCTCAGCTCTATCTACATAGACATTATTTTAGGCATACCAATTGCAATGAGTCGATACCATGCCAATTTGATTTTCACATGTGATGTCCCCTCCCAAATGCATAGGCGGCGGAAGCTGGGGGATGGGGCGGGCGGCGGGGACATGTCCTCCCCCCTCCTCCTAAATTTCACGAGGGGGGGCAGACACCCTCAACAAATAAAGAAGAAAGAAAGGAAAGGAAATTGAAATTTTCCCTTTGTTTTGATAATTGAAATGTGGAAAATTCGCTCAAATTTTCTGATATTATGTCAATTTTCAGTAAAAATTTGCCATTTTTGAGCAAATTTCAATATTTTTTAACGATTTGTAGCTGAAATTAGCTGCCGTCCCCCTTACAATTTTTAAACTTCCGCCGCTACTGCCCAAATGTATTTTCGTAATTTACTTGAATGGTAATTGTTTTTCAATATCAATATGTTGTTAGGTTCAAGTTATTAAATAGATCTATGTAGTATTATATATGCATAGGCCATATTTACCATATGGGACCCACTGTTGCATGATGTACGAGCTACTCATATTTCACTACAGCCGTACATGAGTTCATGTCACATGAGGCCCTTTTTAATGACATAATTCACCATGCAATTTCTTGACACGTTTGATTACTGTTTTTTGTTAGATTCATCAATGCTATAATAATAAGTTTCTTACCATATTTACACCAGCGCATTTTGCTTGTGCGTCATCTCCCCATGCTATGAAGACCACATTTCTGAGGTTTGTGTTGATCCATGACATGACTGCATCTGTGAATATTTCCCAGCCCTGATTCCTGTGAGAGTGTGCTTTGCCTGACTCAACAGTCAGCACAGAGTTGAGTAATAATACACCTGTTTCAGGAAAGGAATTGAATCAAATATGTCAATCAACATCAATGTTGTAAAGGATTTCAGTATTTTGCTGTTTTGAGCATGTGATAAAGATTGCATGCAGACCTAAACCATTCAATTTTTAAATTCAGAATTAAAGTGATTATGTAACTTTAAAGTGACTGGTTCGCACTCCCATCACACATACTTTTATGGTGATAGTTTTGATTAATTATGTAAATTACAAACAAATTTGCATATATGAAGAATTACAAATTGAAATTGAATATCACGGCTAAAACTTGTAACAAAACATGCAGGTTGGAATTTGTTGCCTTCCTAATACCATCCTATTGTTACTAGTGAAATGCTAAATGTAATTTTGTATACCTTGCTCAGCCCATTTGCTGAAATCTGCATGTGGTGGAACAGCAAACCCGGGGACATCGGCCAGAAGCTCTTTGAATATATTCTTTACACTGGAAAACAAACAGCAAAGAAAGAAATACATCAAATTCTGTACTATACTTTAATCAACACTAAATAGGCAGAAATCTGTGTCTCCTGCAGTTATGCTGTGTCCAGCTACGCACACGCTTATCTGTATTAATTCACGATGTGAAGAGGCCCGCCTATTTGGTGTTGATTAAAGTGTATGCATTTTTTCTTTTTTATTATAGTTTTGGTAGATTGATTGCAATATTGCTTCAAGTTATTTCAAGGTCACTATCTCAAACTTGCTACTTGAAAATGCTGCACACGCATGCGTATAAGAAGCTGATAAGAAGCAAACCTAGTCATACTAGTTGATGCAGAATGTTGGAACCTGTAGTTGTTGGATTTAATTCGTGAACGCGTACTCAGAGCCTTGTGCGTACACGCGAACTAAACAACCTTGAAAATATACGCTCGCGTCAGGGATCACTGCGTATTTGCTATAAACACGCGTTCACGAATTAAATCCAACAACAATAATTCAAATAAAGTTATCATCTCATTTATGTATTGGACAGCATGACAACGTAAGCAACATTGTTGCCATTTACTCGCAGAATAAATCTAACTATAAAGCAGAATTTATCACATGTTTTAGCTTACCTTGGGGGTGGCTTGAAACCCTTCCGCACGCTATAGCTTAGACCTAGAAATATAATAAAAGAAACAAAGTCAAAGTTTCCCATTCAATGGCAATACTCCATTCATTTTTTAAAGAATGGCGTAATTTTGCCAATGGATACAATACTGCACCTTGATGAAGACATTTAAGTTAATAACTGTTTGTTGGCCGTGATGTGACATTTAAACATGTTTAATCAAATCAGTTACATCTGATAGGGAATTAACATAGGAACATAGTAAAGCCTGCATGAGTACATTTCTTTATTATATTCATTTTCTGTGTTATTAATGATGTTTACTATTCAGGAAAAGAAGCTTGAACTTATGAAAAAGTTAATCTTTAAAAGACAATATTTATAACTTATTTATAGTCAATATGTTGGACACAGATGTGTGGTTCTATGTAAAACTATGTCCTGCATGTTTTTTGAATACTTAGTAATTTGGTCCAACATAATGACCATGAGATCATTTGAATTAAGCCGACATCTGACTATTTTCCTCACTTTGTCTCATTTTTTGTTACTCTTATATTACCTACCATGTGCTAACCCTGTTGCATGGTATGGTTCTTGTCCAACGATCACTACTTTAACCTGAAAGAAAAATAGTAATCGTAGATTGATGTCGATGTCATACAAAAGGATATGGTAACAATTTTTGATAAAAAAGCAGCATAGCTCCCATCCCATATTTTAGTCTTGTTACAGCCATGTAATTAGAAGGAATTGTGTCTACTCTTTCTATGCTATTATATAAAACGTATCCAGGATGATATTTACTTGCATCCCACATTTTAGTCTTGCTACAAGTACAACACAGGTTAAAGATATTCAACAAATTATTTTTGACAAAATGTTTCTCTTTTGATATGTATTGAATTATCTCCCGGAGCTGTTTGATCTTTTATCTGGTAAATCCATCTGAGGTACCGATTTAGGAAACACAGGATAGTCACACCGAATGATATATTGCAAATCAGTTCTCTCTCAATTTGAGCAATTTTTGCACTTTTTTGATTTTACTATACTTTTTTAAAGGTGTATTTAGAGCATTTCCATAAGTTTTTAATTCTAGGTGGAATCTAGGCTAGTCCCTTTAACAGTCTGAGACTCTTTGACCCAATGCCCATCCACTATTGCAAGTTTTCAATTACCACTTTCATGAAATATTTTTTTGATTAAATTAATATTAAGTACAAGAAAAGTTGTATGTAGATAGCAATGATACTCACATTCTGAATGTCACAGTATTGTGTCCAGTCAAAGACTTCTTCATGATGTGGGAATACTGCCTGCTTTTCACCAAGATCACCCTTGGTTCTCTCATCTATTACCCAATTTTGAAGCTAAAAACAGAAAAGAAGTTACAAAATGTATGAAACACATTTAGTGAATGGATTATCACTTACTTGTATTTAGAAAGTTTGCACAACCTGATATAATGTTTTCATTTATTAAATTTCCCTGCGTACTGCATCGTTTAACTCGAGCGTAACACGCGCGATCGTCAGCTCTTCACAAGCACTGGAATTAGGCCAATCACATGCTGTAAATACGCGCGACTTTCACGCAAACCACCGTAGCAACAAGCGTCGTTCTCCAAAAAAACCGCGAACGGAGAAATTTAATTATTAAAAATACTATACATGGTGCTTCTGGAATAACCAGAAAAGGTCAATCTAACGTTAACAAAAATTTTGATGTTCAAGTTTGAAATTATTTTTTTCACTTTATTTGTTATGTGGTATATTTAAAAACAATTAACAAAAAAGTGATTTTTTTTTCAAAAGTAATAACACATTTTGGGAACTGAAAACACACTTTTTCTTACATCAATATCCATCACATGTTATAATAATTGTATAAATACATCATTTTCTTAAGAAACTCTTTGCTTGTTTTATTTATTCATGCATTTGTTTCTGTATACTTATAAATACATTATTGATATAAATATTACAGAAAAGAAATACCAACCTGAATGAAATAATCCTTTTTGAATTCTTGAGACAAAGCTTTGGCCCAGGAAGGTCCCATACCATAAGGAATAGCCATACTCATGTTTATGCTGAGTCTCTGAAGAAGAAAGATTGTAAAATAATTTTTGTCACCATAGAACAGATTGTATTATCTTCAACTCATATTCCGAAATTCAAGGCATGCAGCTGTGGAAAGGTTAGACGAGGTACACATCAGCAACAGATAACATACTGGTTCACTTCATTCCAATTTTTAAAAGGGGCATCATTTTATTATTATTTCATATTACAATTATTTTAATGACACAAAATTTGTATAGTTTATTATCTCCAGCGATAAATTTTATTTTAAAAGCTTTTTAAGACAATTTAAAGTTTGCTGAAAATATTTTCAATTAAGAAGTTCAATTTCCAATACATGTTCCAATATTACAGTAGTGTTTTAATATCAGAAAAAGAAAACTCATTAAAAAGTTAAAATAAGTAAAACTAAAAATCATTAAACATTAAATCTATCAACCATCCTGATTATCGAATAAACATAATAAATTACCGGAACTCAATCTCCTAGTCACCAGAGAACCATGAATACTCCCAACCTCTCTGATCTCATAACAAATTGGTAAACAAATTAGTATAAAAAAAAGAGTTAATGATAATGCTGCTTACCTATTTAAAATTCAGTCTTAGAAATTCCGTTTAATAAAACTGAGTGTACTGGTACGTATAAACCAAAGGAATGCTAGTCCACAAATCACTCCAAGAATACTTGCGCAGCTTCAAAAGTTCTTGTAATTACTTAACCTATCTTTCACACAATATCACCTGGTGCCTATATATCACTAGTGATCCGTACAACAACAAGTTTACTCAAGTAGCAGTGCCAAACTTCATCTGATCCGACACTGGTTCTCGCTGGACTTATAAACAGGATAAATGTCAGCTGGGTAATCAAACTCTACCTAAATAGCTATGAAGACATGGTTAACTATAGCTGATGACACACCAGATGGGTAGATGTGATGAAACCAACAACTGGCAGTGTGGAATCTTCTCTGCTTCTTGGGTTACAACCTACACAATGACTTCTGGAAACATAGTTCTTGGGGACTGCTGAATTCCATCAACATGATGTTAGGAGTTAATGTTAGTCATACATACTTGACATTTAATGTGGCTAATTCAATTTTCATGGAAAACATTCAACATATTCATAATTTATCAATATTAAAGAAATCCTAACTGCATTCCAATGTTATAATAATTAACTAAAGGAGTATATATACATGATGTTTACTTTTTCCAAGAAGCAAATATATGTGACTGGACCCCACTATTTTTAGACAAGATTAAAAAGTTCCTCTCTTCAGCAGGCAGCAGTGAGTCTTATCTATTTCTTGAAAGTGATCTTCAAATCTAGGATATAACTAAAAGCAACCTTTGACATGCCAGCTAGTTTATTTTCACAAATGTGGAGGTTTCAAGTTGACAGAATTTAATTTTAGTAAATGTTCTTATTTGTGGATAATGAAAAGCGTTACAAAACTATTAATAATGGCATTTTTAAAGGACCTTTTGGCTGAATATATGTGACGCGTTACATCAAAAGGTACTTATTTTCAATGAATGAACTTATTTTCTAAAAAAATGCACTCTAAATGTGAACAAATTGAGCTGTTTATGACAAAGTCAGATCCAATTTTCGCCGAAATTATCTGTCACTTGAGTACCTAATTTGCACAACAAATATCAGTGTATTCTGATAATTTCATCTGGCAAAATTGGTATTGCCGTTTTTGTTACAGTCTCAAAAGCGTATGTGCCAAATTTGGTGTCAATCTGGCAAGTAAAATTGCTGGTTGATATGGTGTTTTGGAATGGTTCCTTTGAAAAACCATCAATATCTTGAGTTTAAATTTGTCATGATTTTCAAATGTGTTTTTCTCAGTAGTGTGTTTTTTAATCTGTCAATGTTGTCATTCTTTGTTTAGTCATAGCTCAGTAACCGGCTGTTCGATGACTTTGATTTTGGTATAATTTTAAGCGGATTAAACAAAGCTTTTCAGTCATACCAAAAACTCATTTTTGATTTTTGGACCCAACATGTACTTTTGACATAATGCGTCACTTACTGTAAAAGTCAATATTTTTCGCGGGAAGATATTTACGTGATTTTGCAGATTTAGTCAAATTGGCGAGAATTAAATTTAGCGGTTTTGATGTCATTACAATAGATACCTAGTACAAAAGATACTTTTTGCAAGTTTTTATTTTCACGATTTGATGTCTATTCGCGAAATCCAAGAAAACAAAAACCTCGCAAAAATTTCTACTTTTACAATATATAGGATACAATTAATAAGCACTTTTGATTTGCTGTTGGTAGATCATCTCAATCATTTCATTTATTTTAGGTGTTTTGCTTAATCCACATCTTGTGAAATATTGGTGGCATTTTAGTGCAGTGGTAAGCGGGCCGCATGTGGTCCGCCTACCTTCTTTGTGCGGCCCGCCAGAGCCCCAAAGAAAAAAAATTCTTGACAATGATAGCCCTAAAAACAATAGTGGTAGCCACTGTGCGGTGAATTTTTCATTTCAGCAAGCTTGTAATATTAAGCTAAACTCATTTCCCATAGGAATCATTTTTAACAGTCTTAAGAAGTGTCAAGGTATTGGGAACCTTCTTGAACACTAAAACCCCGAGGGCATTCGGATTTTAAAATGATGTGTATATGCCTCTCAGAGACCAAAAATAGGGGTACATTGAGTGTAACATTTTGCCCCCAAAAGGGGGTCATTCGGCGAGTGTTCAATTGAACCTTGTCGATAGTATAGTAGTATTACTCCTAAAAGACGGGTCTCGCATGGAGTGTAAATTTTTGTCATTTTGTTACATACTTCTTAGTATCAGTTGTAAAGTTAAAATTTTGGTGTGTTATTTTCGTCAAAAAAGGGGTTATTACTGAGGCATGATAATATCAACCTCACATTAGAGTGCGCCCGGATATTTTCTAAGCTTTCATGAAGTGGTTCGCTTCCCGAAATTCGGACTAATTAATGTCAGTTGTAGAGCAATATAAATAGACCTTGAATATAATTATGTTATCTTTCCCAAATTGTAGACGTGTGGCGGTCTGCGGCCTGCGAAAAAATCTGTACTCTTTTTTGGCCCAAGGTGGTAAAAAGGTTGCCCACCACTGATTTAGTGGCATTAAAACTTCACAATGTTTTTGAGTTACTAATGTGTTTTAAATTTTCACATGCATTTTAATTTTGTGAATTTTCCTAATTGGGAAATTTGCAAACATTAAAATGCATGGGAATTTATCATACTCTACAGTAGTACCACACATCCTCCAGTTTTCCAAAGGGACCAGTAGAAATAGATAAGATCCTGGATAAAATCAGACTTTAATAAAATAACACAGAAGAGTCTATCATCAGCTCATCCAGGATTTTTGAAATTGTTATGCACAATAATCACTTAAGTATTTTAAGTAAAATTGCCCTTTAAGCAAGCTCTTAAAGGTGCATTGGTCAAAATTTCAGAATTTTATCTGCATGTTCCGATTCCGATCCATCCAATTAGATCGGTCAGACACTACTCGCATTAAATCGCTAACACTTCAAACGATGTAAAAATCCCAAAATGTCCAGAAAAAAATGGGGATGGTGATGAACTTGTCTGTGCCCCTTTAAATTAAATCACTTGAAATCGATCACCAAGAAAATAACTTCTTACTTGATGTTTGATTCAAATTTGAATACCAAGAACAACTGACTCCATGGTGCAATTACGGGAGTACACAGCAACTCCCAGCAGCATGGAATTCCATAGGATCAGCATGATTAAGAGGTTCAAGTAAGTTCTGATGACATTTTAACCACTGTTGGCATTTGTGAAATTTCTAGAACTGGTTCAAGTTACATGTGATTAGTGTGCATTAATAAAGGTATCCTAGACAAGGCAAGTATTTAACACACACAGTTTGAGGTGGTATTAAGTTCACACTTTCTTTGAATTTAGAAATTTTCGTGAGGTTTTTATTTTCACTAGTCATCAAATCGCGAAAATAAAAACTTGCAAAAAGTAGCTTTTGTACTACGTCTCTATTGTAATAACATCAAAATGGCTAAATACTCAGATTTAACTAAATCTGCAAAATTGAGAAAATATCTTCCGCGTTAGTATTAGTCTTTCTTCAAGACCTTGATTGATTTTCATTTTCACCCTTTTTATTTTTTCGTTTTTGTTATACCGCCCTCATTTTGACCTCCGTAGTTGTGTTTAAATCAATTTTGCGAGCACCTTTGCAAAATCGCTGGAAAAAAATGAGATCAAAAATTTTCTGATGCCGGTTTCGCGCCTTCAACGCTCAATGTTAGTGATTATTATCAAATCGAGTCTTTGGCAAAGACTACGTTAGTATTGACTTTTTCAGTAAAGTTAAAACTATAGTTGTTGGATTTAATTCGTGAACGCGTGTTTATAGCAAGTACGCAGTAGTCCCTGACGCAAGCGTATATTTTCAAGGTTGTTTAGTTCGCGTGTACGCACGAGGCTCTGAGTACGCGTTCACGAATTAAATCCAACAATAATAGTCGTATACACCCACTATAATTTTAAAGAACTTTTATCTATACTCTACCTCTC
>JXSR01S009608.1:0-16867 GCA_000969725.1 Ophiothrix spiculata
AAAACACGAGATCAAGAGACTGCAAAAATCATAAAATGACAAAATATGGGGTGGGGGAATAACTTCACCATGCGGTAGCTCAAATGGCATGAGAAACAGAGTGAGAGATCAATTAAAAAAAAAAACAGTGTCATTGTTAATAAGGTACATAATTTAGCAGCAAATGCTAGAACTAGTACCGTTCCCACAGACCTCCCCTCCCACGGACCCAGCAATGAGCAAGTCCCCCTTTTCGGGGTGAGTCACCACATATGTTCATGCTTGTCCTGCATGATTGTAATATTGCCAACATACCTACGTTGTATGTTGTTTAACATAGCGAATGACATAATCATTCTATATATCATCACATTCATGATTTTTTTCTAACGTAAAGATGACATGACTCGCAGAAACGCAGTTGGTGACCTAAAAAGTAAGTTCTGTTGAGTAACAATATTATTATATCATTCTTTTGAGATTTGCGCTCAAGGTATACGGATATATCAATTTTGATGTAGATATTAAACGTCATTTATCATTTTTACAAAGTTCATTAATATACTTATACAGAATATCAATGATCAATAGATGGTAAGGTATCATTATCTGTACTCCAATGCAACGTTTCGAGATATTTTACTCGTATTATCGTTATGCAAAGTATTACTTTGTCTTGGGAGATGGAGAAAGATCGCGACAAGTGTTTTACAATGCATTGCAACTACATTGTTCAACTTCCCAGATTCTTAAATCAATACCATTGAATTTTGAGGCGGCGGAGTATCTTCATGTTTTTATCTACGCAAAGGCCCAATTTACTATTACAAAGCTCTCTTGTGATTTGATTCATGTCATTGAATGCAGCAAGGGTTATTTTTAATTTGATTCATTAGGTAACATAAGGAAAATATTATTTTAGATATAATAATAAATCATTTCAATATGTGGGGTCACTGAATCTCCTCTAGTGGGACGTGAAGACACTCTTGAACTTTATGAAAATGTGTCACGCTCATTCTTTCAAATACCAGTGAAGCTTAACAGTTCGACTATCTGAACTTTTTATGTTTAAGAAAATAGAAGAAGCTCTTTAGCGTTGAAAAGCAGCATCAAGGATACCCAGATTTTCGTCCGGAACCCACCAATATCATCAACCATCGCCTTCCAGTCATCCCGTGTTTAGGTTATAGGCTTCATGCGACTAGATTCAAACTTGCCAGATACAATCTCTCTATTGAATGGTAAATGTTCCGATTCGAATGAGTACATAATTTGTTTACAATTCAAAGCATCTTATTATGTTTAAAGTTAGTTCAATTTTTTTTTGTAAGTATAAGGTTCTCTTCGAGGCTCCGTTAAAACATAAACAAAAGTAACGTACGTAATTGTAATTTTCCTGCACGATTTTTCATATTAAAAACTTATTTAATGATTATAGTTATGAAATTGCTTCGGAAGCTCATGCTTATTTGACATTTAGATATAGCTGTGTCAGAAAAAGTGGCATCCTTGAAGTTCATCCGGAAAAAGGCGCGCACATTTATAGTTCTGATGAAACATATCTAATCGGAAAAGTTGGAATCCTTGAAAGTAATCTGAAATTAAATTGGCAAAAAGGTTTGGCCAGGTTAGTATTAAACTCATTAAGCTGATGATAGTGAAAGTTACTTTTATAACTCTTGTCACTTTGTACAAGTGAAGGCACATCTTAATTTTGAAATCCTGGTACTAACTGAACTCGTCAAGATCAGCATCTTTTTAGCGCTTGAACTATTTCTCTCAGGTCACTATCTGTCATCTCTAAACCTACCCCTCTTCTCTTTACATCTGATGTCGTGTGACTAACAAGCTAAGAATGTAGTACCTACGTATGCAGTATGTATGCAGTATTAAAAGTACGTGCGAGCTACTTCCTTTTGCCGTGGAAATTTCACGTACAAATGAGTGGACAATCGTTATGACTGAAAAAAACACTTAACGGTGCTCCATGGCCAACGACTTCAGTGCATTATACATCATATCGGAAGTGACCCGCACCATTACCCCACCAGGCTCCCATTTACAACCCATAAGGCTTCTTATTGTATTCTCTACTCGTATAGTCACAAATATCTCCATGTAATTTCCATGAGTAAAAATACACTGGGCCTCTCTCCCTACTAATTTCTTGTGTTTTTTACACTGGTAGAAACTTATTCCTGGATATTTTTATCTGCCACGTACAGAATAAATTTCACTATTGTTTCTATAAGTTGTGCTTGATGTTAACAACTGCAGACCGGCCTATATCTGTCAAAAAGAGAGTGGTTATTTTCAGAAATGTGTGTTTTATGGAAAATGTATGTAAACAGTGTCGACAAAGACTTATCGGCATTGTTATGGGCGTAACATCACGAGTACGAGATATTTTCAACAGCAGACCGACCTATGTGTCAAAACGACAAGTTTTTTTCAGCATTTGGTGTTATATTAGAGATAATTTCATTGACTATGAAATGTAATCTTTATCTATCCGGTAAATTCGAGAACTTCACAAAGCTTGTAGGATATTGTTTTCTGGGCTTATCCGATTTCAAATGGACATAAATGTTCCTTTCTATATTTTCTTGTTAAGAGTAGTAAACCGTTGTCCCTAAGAAATGTCGTCGACAAGAAATGTTTCATTCACAAAAAATGACTACCTTTTGCAACTGAAATGGTAAAATGTTCTGACTACACTTATTATAGCAGTGAATGCAAGTCAGTTAGGCTAAGACATGTTTCTTACAAGTTAAGATCTCAAAGAAATGCTATATTGGTCGATTACATTTACATGATATGTGATGGTTCACCCCGAAAGGGGGGACTTTGCAGATTATAACAATTTTGATTTTATCATTTTATCTGTTATATCATTTTCTAAGCTTTAAAATGACACCTTACTTGTTGAAATTAATCAAGGCAATCACATTTTACAACAGAAAATCTACTGGAAATTCTTATTATTTTTTGCTGTCTATTTTCACTAGTTTCTCGAAAAGTGTTCTGTTGCAAAGTCCCCCTTTTCGGGGTGAGTCATCACATATAAGGAGTTTGCAGGTTCAAGATAATTCAATATTTCATGTCGCGTTTATATGATGCTAACAATATTGATATTTCCTGGTGAAATGCCACAACAAATGAAAAAAAATGTGACTGTGGTAAAAAAGACATTTAAAACCTTTCTAAGCAATATGTTTACTTTTACTTCTTCATTTTGATATTGTAGCTAGATATGCGTCAAAAGCATGTGAGCCATAAATACATGATAGAATGTCATGGTGAATCAGAGATTCCTCTAGATTGTTCCAAAACATGGAGCAAAATATTGTGACACAAATATTCATTAGTCGATATTTATAGACAGTGATTGGTGATCTTTGTAAAATTTGAATTTCAAAAAGAATATCGTTGACAAGTAGTTATTACTTTTTATTTATGCTGTTTATTAATAAATTTACACTTTGATAGAATTTGTTTTGAAAAAATATCTTTTTAAAGTTACAGAATTCCAAAGCACATTCTCAGTGTGTAAAATATAATGTTTCAAAACAATCAGTCGGTTGATGGCTTATAGTGTCATTGCAGCGCAGTGTTTTGCTGGTAGTTCACATTGGACCTGCCTTTAGACAATAGAATAAGTCACGGTTTAAGTATATAGGAGCCTCATATAATGGGTAGACTCACCAGCTATACTTTGTTTGCAGCGCCTCAAGAAGGAGCATTCGCAAAGGGGACCAACGGCATAACAACTCATAACGTGACTTCCAAACCATGGAGCAATTAAGTTTCTTGCCCAAGGTAACAAGCAGACATGGTCCAACAGTTGTTACAATGCAAGTTTTTACAATACCATTTTCAGTAACAAGTGCATCTGGTACTGGGTTATATGGTTAGATACATGTCTGTCATGTTTTGAGTGATCTCCCGAAAATAAAAATGGTTATCACTTATTAGCACCCTTATTTCAACGAGATACAAAACTGCTGCAAACCATCCTGAATATTTTGTCCTTGAAAAGAAAGTCAGGTGGTTTGGAGAGGTAACCGTTACACAGCGAAATTTGGCTATTGATAGCGTGCCAAAATACTCCTATTGTTTACTGGAGTAAAATGGAGAAACAACGAATATAGTATCAGTCCATCAGTCTTACAAAGTCTGCGCCACACGTTCTTTACTGTGTTGGTGATTGCCCAAACAACAGGAAATGAGGGGAGACCCCATTAGGCGACTAGTGAATCTAGCCTACAGTGCATATTGCAGATTCGACCCATGACCTAATTTGCACATGGGCGAGATGATGCAATCCATATTACAAATGTGATAATCGGTTAACAATCAAATGGATAAATAAGAAAATGTCACCCCGCTTATCAGATGCTTCAGTGGCATCGTGGTTAAGGCGTTGGACTAGAAAACTAAACTATGCTTTTTGGCGTGAGTTCGAGCCGGCATGGCACTCTTTCGAAAAAATAATTGTTTCTTTTTTATCTCAAAATAATTTTAAACATTATTAAAACACAGCTTTAGAGTTAGAAATATCTGAAAAATGACGCTAACTTAAAAGAAATAATATTATTCCTTAATTTGATGGGTATTGCTCATTCAGTACCGTGAACATGGTGAAGGCGTGATATCGCCCTGGCCTAGGTCAGAAATGGTAATATTGTGTAGAAATCCGACTAAATACGATAAAATACCCGTTTTTTATCTCTGAAGTTGGCAAATTCAGAGATAAGTTGGAACTTCTCACTATGACAGTTGTCTGTATTGATATTTAATGCACACTAGAAAACTAGCGGATTGTATGACAAAACTAGCCAAAAAATAATATTTTAGTTTCAAATTACGTGTCTCTTTGTTTCATTTGGTATGAAAAATAAAAAATATTCAAACTACCCACATTTTCAGGAGCCAGAATTCATCCAAATTGCAATTAATTTCGCATCTGAACAGATATTTATGTTCAGTAAAATGTGTTTTTACTGTCTGTAGGAGTGGATAGTCTTCGTTTTACACTATAACACAATCGGAAGCTCATAAATTCATCTGGTGCGGTCGTGAATGATCGGCTTAATCCGGAAATGGCTCTGAAAAAGAATATATCTCTACGTTGACGTCATATTATTTTGGCCGATTGAATATTGGTGTGCGTTAGTTCTTATATCGGAAATAGTTTGAAGCTTGAAGGCTAAGAAATCTAGGTAACATAGAACAGAACAGATATGATGGAAAAATAAGATGGGACCAACCATCTGAACAAATTAAGAGAATGAAAGTAAGGGGCGCACCATTTTATTCTCAGGCATAGTCAGGGGGGCATGGAAGTGTGTTATTTTAGGGGGGGGGGAATTCACCACCGATTGCGGCAAAAAAATCTTGACCCAAAGACGACCAGAAAAACTACTTCAGGACAAAGAAAATCATAAAAATGCAATTAAAAAATCTTGCTGCAGAAGGCGGCGAAAAAAACTTGACTCGACTCTAACTTCTATGCCCCCCACCCCTAAAAATAAAATGGTTCGCCAGACATTTGGATACAATGTACTATGATAATCCTGCATCTCTACTAGCCTTCAAAAACAGGGTGCCCAGAAAAAAACCTTACAATCTTTGCGTGTAATTTTCTAGGGTTTAACGGATAGTTAGAAAGTATGTAAAGCTTGTATTTTATAGCCAATGAATTGAACTTTAAGATACCGTTTGTTTTATTTCAATCGGTTGTGTACATCAAAATTTATGCTTTGACAAATATTTGGATGTAAAATTTGTGGTCCAATTTCTTGATTTTGCAAGTTCCCTTGAATGACGTTCTATTGAGTATTGTCATTGACCTACCCACTCAACCGTAACAATGTTTAATAATTTATTATGTGCATGCTTTTTTTTATTTGTGCTGAAAAAATGAACAAATTTGATGTAAAAATAAGACAGATATTATAAATTTTCCAAGGTGACCCATCTTTATTCCACTCAGAAACACCCCTACTTTGTTTAAGGCCAATAATCATGAAATTGGACCAGACAAAAATCCACCCAAATATTTGATAAAACATAACTTTTGTTGTACACTATCGATTGAAATGAAACAAACGGTATCTTAAAGTTCAATTCATTGGCTATAAAATGCAATCTTTATATACTTTCTGACTATCCGATACATCTTTAAGAAAATTATACGCAAAGATTGTAAGGTTTTTTCTGGGACACCCTGTACCTTTTTCAAAATACTTATATGAAAAATATTTTTCTCTATAACCCGGACAACGGGCAGCGTGTTCTGCACGAATTCTATTTTATTTTGTTCAGCTTGTCAAAAATACTAATTCAGACATCTAGCAAAGATTTCTACATAATCACTCGATTAAGATAATGATAATTGTGTATAATTCGATGGACTAGGTATGAATATAAGTTCTAGCTTGTTCTTGATGATTACAATACTGCCTATATATTGTTGTACATGTTGTATAACATAGTGAATGACATAATCATTCTATATCATCACATTCACGATTTTTGTTTCTAAAGTAAATATGACATGACTTGCAGAAACGCAGTTGGTGACCTAAAAACTAAGTTATGTTGATTAACAATATTAATATTAAACGTCATTTAACATTTTCACAAAGTTCATTGACATATTAAGAATATCAATAGGTCGGTCTGCTGTTGACAATATCTCTTACTCGTGATGTTACGCCCATAGTAATGCAAAAAGTCTTTGTCGACACTGAAAATAACCACTCTCTTTTTGACAGATATAGATCGGTCTGCAGTTGATAACATCAAGCACAACTTATAGAAACAATAGTGAAATTTATTCTGTACGTGGCAGATAATATAAAAATATCCAGGAATAAGTTTCTACGCGTGAAACGCAAAATATAGTTGGGAGAGGTCCAGTGTATTTCTACTCATGGAAATAACATGGAGTAATTTGTGGCTATATATACGAGTAAAGAAATACAATAAGTGGCTTTTGGGGTTGTAAATGAGTGCGTGGTGTCATTTGGTGTTACATTAGGGATAATTTCATTGACTATGAAATGTAACCTTCATCAATCCGGTAATGTCGAGAACTTCACAAGATTGTAGGGTGTGTGTTTTTCTGGACTTATCCGATTTCAAGTGGACATGAATGTTCTTTTCAATTATACTTTCTTGTTAAGAGTAGTAAACCGTTGTCCCTAAGAAATGTCGTCGACAAGAAATGTTTGATGCACCAAATATTACTACCTTTGCAACTGAAATGATTGAATGTGTCCTGACTACACATGATTTAGCAGGCAATGCAAGTCAGTTAGGCAAATATACCTATTTCTTACAAGAATCTAGAAAGCAATATCTAGGAACGCATTTCTCAAATTTTTGATTTTTATCTTATTTTTTGAAATATTGCCAAAAATAGGTCAAAATGTGGCATATTTTGCCAAAAATGGTGTCAGGAGTGGAATATTTGACATTTTTTGGACCAAATTTGGTGATATCTCAAAAACTAAGAAAAAAAATCAAAAATTTGAGAAAAGCGATCCCAGATATTGCTTTCTAGATTCTAAAAATTAAATTGACAAACATTTTTACAGAAGCAAAATTTAGTTAGCTTTCCCGTAAAATGTTGGGCCCAAAACATGATTTTTGGACCCTAGGTCCAAAATTACGCATTTTGGTCCAAAAATGACCTGACCATCATGTTCAGTATGCAAATCCGCTTCTAGAAATGTATACTTTTATTTGAATCTAATTATCCGTTGCTGAGTTACAGAGCAAAAAAACATTTATGAAAAAAGCCTTAACAGACAAAACGAAATGCCATAGTTGTTCAATTACATTGAAGGAGTTTAGAGGTTAAGATGATTCAGTATTTCATGCCCGGGGGGGGGGGGGGTTACTTACATTGACAAGGTATACGTATATGTGCCTGCCTTTTGGAGTGATTTTCCAGGATTTTGGTATATCAATGGGGTGTTTTTCATCTCAGATGAAAGCACCCGATTTTCATAAATTGGGTGCTTTTGGGAAAATTTGCAAAAAAAAGCACCCAATTGTAAAATTGGGTGCTTTTCCATTAAAATTGGTATACTGATGGGTGGGTTTTTGAGCGAAAAATAGGTATAGAGATGGTCAGTTTTTCGGACTCCGGCAGGCACATACCCGTACAAAAAAAAATTGAAGACCCCCCCCCCCTGGGATTTCATGTCGCGTTTATATGATGCTTAAGATATTGATATATCCTGATGAAATGCCACAAAAAATGAAAAAATGTGACTGCAGTAAAAAAAAACATTCAAAACCTTTGCAAGCAATATGTTGACTGTTAATTTTTCATTTTGATGTTGTGGTTAGATATGCGTCAGAAGCATGAGAGCCATATACATGATAGAATGTCATCATGGTGAATCAGAAATTCTTCTAGATTGTCCAAAAAAAAAACATGGAGCACAAAATGGTGACGCACACAAATATTCATTAGTCGATATTTATAAATATTCGATTGGTGATCTTTGTAAAATTTGAATTTCAAAACGATTATTGTTGACAAGTGATAACTTTTTATTTATGCTGTTGATAAATAATAAATTTACACTTTGATAGAATTTATTTTTGAAAGTATCTTTTTAAAGTTACATAATTCCAACTCACATCCTCAGTTGGTAAAATATAATGTTTCCAAAGTTCCACCGGCGTGTCCAGGATATTTTCCTGCGGGGGGCTTAGAGGGGCTTTCAGTATTTTGCGGGGGGCTTAAAGCCTAAAAACGTCAAAAATCGGCTGATTTTGCATGAATTTTAAGAAAGTGCGGGGGGCTTCAGCACCCAAAGCCCCCTCCTGGACACGCCAAGTTGAAAAAACCAGTCGGTTGATATATAGCTCATAATGTCATTGCAGCGCAGTGTTTTGCTGGAAGTTCACATTGGACCCGCCTTTAGCATTTTTTAGACAATAGAATAAGTCCGAATTTAAGTAGGAGTCTCTCATATAATGGGTGGTAGACTCACCAGGTATACTCTGTTTGCAGCGCCCCAAGAAAGAGCATTCGCAAAGTGGGCCAACGGCTTAACGTGACTTCCGAACCATGGAGTAGTTAGAGTAAAGTTTCTTGCCCAAGGCAACAAGGAGACATGGTCCAACAGGAGCTCAAACCCAGTTGTTATAATGCAAGTTTTTACAATACCATTTTCAGTAACAAGTGCATCTGATACTGGTGTATATGGTTAGTGTAGATGTCTGTCATGTTTTGAGTGATCTCCCGAAAATAAAAATGGTTATAACTTACAGCATCCTTTTCATATTTCATCTATACAACAATGCAGCAAATAGTCCTGAATATTTTGTCCTTGAAAAAAGAAAGTCAGGTGGTTTGAAGAGGTACCTAGCCCGATAACTAGAAGACCTTTTCGAAAATGGTTTTGAAGCTTCAAGGCTAAGAAATCATAGAACAGAACGGATATGATGGAAAAATAAGATGGGACAAACCATCTGAACAAATTTTATTTTCGGGGGGGGGGGGGGGGCATGGAACTTTTTGGGAAAAAACTTCACCGCCGATGGCGACGGAAACATTCTTAACCCAATGACGACCAGAAAAACTACTTCAGGACAAAGAAACTCATAAAAATGCAATTAAAAATTCTTGCTGCCGAAGGCGACGAACAAAAAATTGACTTGATTCCAACTTTTATGCCCCCCCACACACCCCTGAGAATCAAATGGTTCGCCAGACATTTGGATACATGTACTATGATAATCCTGCATCTCTACTAGGCTTCAAAAACATTCCTTTTTCAGGTCGCAATATCGTAAATCGCTTCACGTAGTGACGCTAGTGGCAAATTTGCCGGGTTTTTACACCACAAAGGTGGAATAGGACATTAAATTATATTTATATAGAAATAATACGGGACTATGTTTTATTTTGTTTTTATGCTAATTAGTTAGTTTCGAAATAGTTGTGAATGTGTAGAAAAAATCAGCACCACAGAACATTTTATAATGAAATTAAAGATGGAACAAATATGGGTGTCTCTAGAAATACTCGGTCGAATCGGGCTTATTTATGACAGGCCGGCTAAAACATAACAAAATATCGCCTGATATATCGGGAAAACAAGCCGGCCACCATATTGTTTCTTTGATGATTTCTGAAAGGTTTGCTTCTAAACTTGAAAAAAAAGTTAAATCTAGAATGCTTGAATCACTAATTACGGAGATACAGAGCGTTTTCAGACCCCTACTTTACGTGTAAAAGTATAGGAACGTAAATTGGGATATTGCACCCTAAAGGTCGCAATAACGTAAATCGCTTCACGTAGTGACGCTAGTGGCAAATTTGCCGGGTTTTTACACCACAAAGGTGGAATAGGACATTAAATTATATTTATATAGAAATAATACGGGACTATGTTTTATTTTGTTTTTATGCTAATTAGTTAGTTTCGAAATAGTTGTGAATGTGTAGAAAAAATCAGCACCACAGAACATTTTATAATGAAATTAAAGATGGAACAAATATGGGTGTCTCTAGAAATACTCGGTCGAATCGGGCTTATTTATGACAGGCCGGCTAAAACATAACAAAATATCGCCTGATATATCGGGAAAACAAGCCGGCCACCATATTGTTTCTTTGATGATTTCTGAAAGGTTTGCTTCTAAACTTGAAAAAAAAGTTAAATCTAGAATGCTTATATCACTAATTACGGAGATACAGAGCGTTTTCAGACCCCTACTTTACGTGTAAAAGTATAGGAACGTTAATTGGGATATTGCACCCTTTAAGTACTTTTATGAAATATTTTTCTCTATAACCCGGGCAACGGGCAGCGTGTTCTGCACGAATTCTATTCCATTTTGTTCAGCTTGTCAAAAATACTAAAAGCAAACAGCTAGCAAAGATTTCTACATTTTACTCGATTTTTCATGCGGTATAAGTAAAATAATGATAATCATGATAATTGTGTATAATTCGATGGACGAGGTATGAATATAAGTTCTAGCTTGTTCTGCATGATTACAATACTGCCTTCATATTGTTTTGTTCATGTTGTATAACATAGTGAATGACATAATCATTCTATCACATTCCCGATTTTTGTTTCTAAAGTAAAAATGACATGACTTGCAGAAAAGCAGTTGGTGACCTAAAAACTAAGTTATGTTAAGTAACAATATTATTACATTATTTATGTGAAATTTTGGCTTAAGGTATACGGATATATCAATTTTGCTGTATAAACGTCATTTACCATTTTCACAAAGTTCATTGACATATTAAGAATATCAATCTACATGCTTTATGGTAAACAAATGGTAAAGTATCATTACCTGTACTCCAGTGCAACGTTTACTCGTGTTATCGTTATGCAAAAATAGGACTTTGTCTTTGAAGATGAAGAAAGATCGCGACAAGTGTTTTATAATGCATTGCAACTGTATCGTTCAACTTCCCAGACTCTCGAATCAATGTCATAATATTTAATGAGGCAGAGTATCTTCATGATTTTATCTACGCAAAGGCCCAATTTACTGTTCTCTCTTGTGATTTGATTCATGACATTGAATGCAACAAGGGTTACTTTTAATTTGATCCATAATAGGTAACATAAGGAAAACATTATTTAAGAAGTAATAGTAAATCATTTCAATATGTGGGATCACTGAATCTCCTCTAGTGGGACGTGAGAAGAGAATCTTGATATTTATTAAAATGTGTTACACCAATTATTTCAAATACCAGAGAAGCTCGGTTCGGCTATCTGAACTTAAAGAAAAAAGCAGAAGCTATTTAACGTTGAAAAGCGGCATCAAGGATACCCAGATCTCCGTCCGGGAGTCCGCGGGACCCACCAATTTCATTATAGGTTATAGGCTTCATGCGATTAAATTCAAACTCTACCAGATAAAATCTCTATATTGAATGGCAAATGTTACCACTCGAATGAGTACATAATATGCAATATTATTGTATGCAAAAGCCTCTTGTTTTGTTTACAGTATTTGTGTAAGTGTATCAGGTTCTCTTCGAGGCTCCGTTAGAATATAAACAAAGTTACATTCAAGTAACGAACGTATTTTCCTGCACGACTTATCATATTAAAAACTTGATCAATGATTATAGATATGAAATTGCTTCGGAAGCTCATGCTTATTTGACATTTAGATATAGCTGTGTCGGAATATGCATTCTCGATTCTGTTGAAACATATCGGGGGAAAGTGGCATCCTTAAAGTTCATCCGGAAAAAGGCGCGCACATTTATAATTCTGATGAAATATATCTAATCGAAAAAGTTGGAATCCTTAAGCTGACATTAATCTTGCAAAAAAGGTGTGGTCAGGCTAGGAAACTGGTGAGGGTGAGAGTTCCGTTTATATCTCATATCACTGTTTAGTGCAAATAAAGGGAAAGACTGGCACTACCTATAACACATCAAGATCACCATCTTTATTTGCCAGTTGACCTGTAAATCGACCTACTATTTATCTCAGGAAATTGTCTGTCATCTCTAAACCTGTCCCCTTCTTCTCTTTACATTTGATGTCGTGTGACTCATAAATTCAGTATGTGCAATTTAAAGATACAAAACTGCCTCACTGACACACAGTTAGGCAGGTTTATGATAAAAGTGCCTATCTGACAAGCTTGAGATAGGTAGTTTTCATTTTGACTTAGTAGTAGATGTTCAAGGTCGCATATTTGTTTTTATTTACTCACAGGAGGTGCCCCTTAATATAAAGAACTGATTTATTAAAAAATCAATTTCGGCAAAATGTTAGTTAGACAAAAATTTATTAGCGTGACAATACAGTACATTATAACTGCAGCGTTTAACTTTCCAGACACATAAATCAACGCAATAACACGTGTTGACGGATATGTATCTTATACGGATTGTATCGACCTACACAAGTTGAAATTTGATGCACTCTTAAGTTTAATTAGATTCATTAGGTAACATAAGGAAAGTAATATTTTAGCAAATCATTGATTATGTGACCAGGGTATCGATGCTGGTGGTTGATGCCATTTAGCGATTTATATGTCAGCTTGTAAATTATATCATAATATGTGAGTGCACATTAATGTAGCACAGCAAGATTTAAATGTCACAAAATTGGCACAGCTAAAATGGCCATGCGACAGGAAACAAGTCCCTTTCAAACCACGAATTCTTTCAAATAGTGTACAAGCTTAGTTCGACTTAAATCTATATTAAGAGGACTGGTCTTTTTAGGAAGAATAAGAAGAGAAAGCTGTATGAGCCTTTATAAATTAAAGCAGCCTCAAAGATCTGTAGATCTCCATCATGATTGCAAGGACCCACCATTAATTCGCGTCATAAGCAATCAGACCCAATCTGCGGCTCAGTAATACCAGGAAAGTTGAGCAACTTTCCTGGTAATACATACGATCATATTGATCCGAAATGGAGATTCGTATAGAACTCTAAGTATAGAAAACATACGGTATTTAAACACCTGCCCTTTTCATATGGCTAGCATTTCCCCTAGTTCCCTTGCTTAAGTTGGGCCTCATATGTGGCTGGAATTATTAACTTGCAAGATACAATCTCTATAATGAAGATCATGGTTATTTCCGACTCAGATGAGTGCATAAGGTGTTTTTGTTTTGCTTTAAAAGTTCAAAGTGTCTTGTTTGAAGTATTTGTGTATTAAACTGCATTTAGATTTTTCTTTTAATATCCATAATTAGTATCAAAGTATATACAAGCAATACAATTACGTATACAATTTTACATTACATGTTACACGATTTTTTATATTACAAACTTGATCAACGATCATACTTATAGTCCTGCTAGTTGTGGAATTGCTTCGAAAGCTCGCAGTTGTTGGAATACTAGTACACTGTAGAAAATTATAGTGAAAGTTACAGTAAAATACGGTAAAAGGCTCAAAAATTACAGTATTTTGCGGCTATTTGAAAATTAACTTGAGTTAAAATTGTGGCTCTAATGTAATGAATTGTCAATTATAAGCTATACGTATATATGAGTCCCGAAAAGAAACTAAAAATATTGTTAATTTTACCGATAGTAAAAATGGGAGGGTCGTAAGTGCTATTTTATTCTCTATGCGTTCCCAGGCCCTGTAATTGAGTTCTTTTTTTATATATATTTACAATAACTTTAATTTTTTTTTATCGTAGTTAGTATAACTTAGTACCAACTGTGTTCTTATATTTTTTATATTACAGAATAGCCCATCTGTTTTTCAACACTTTAGTGAAGTAAGATTGAGTAAAACTTATTTAAACATGAGATGATAAAAATTGTCCATGTTGTTAAAGACAAGAATGTACATTAGTATGGCAGCACTGCCGTCACAACCATCATATATAGAAGTATATGCGGTGACAACCTGTCATGAAGCATGTCAGGGGTGCAGGGTACTTTCATGATAAAGACCCTGGAACATGTCACAAAATCAAGTATTGAACATAATAGGAAAAATATACAAATAACCTGGCAAATAACCAAACATATATTTTCATAATTTACCAAGGTCATTTTTCATTGCTCTTTCATGTGAGAGTCACAACTTCCTAATAATACTATAGTGTCAGACTGTTTACTGAAAATGCTTCATTCAGTATTGTTGTACCATCATTGAATGCTGGGTTATGAATTTGAATTTCTAAGAGGGGTAGCAAATATGATATTTGGTGATTAACGTTACAAGATTGTTAGCACTAGCTGGATCTATAAAATCACATACCATATCAGTTCGTGTAACATCAAGTAACTCTACGTAATTTTCAAAACTAAGTTAACCTAAAACATACACAGATCTCTCCCAATTAATTCCTGCATGGTATACCTGGATGTTTTCAAACTTTTAATCTGTCATGTTTAGAATAATTTTCACGAGTGTGTATATGGACTCGTGCTTGATGTTATCAGGTGCAGAATGACCTATATCTGGCAAGAACTGTTATTTTCAGCATTTTGTGTTTTATGAAAATGTTTATAGAGAGTGTCAAACAACAACACTTAATTTGTTATGGGGATCAAGGGAGAAGAGACATTTTTACATCCCGCGAAACTCACAATGATTAGTGAGACTATAATAGCGATGCACTTTGTATATTACGATCGCCAAAACAAGTTCAATCAACTTTGAATGGATTTTTTTTCTATCTAATCTTCTTGAGAACAGTAAACCTAACGTAAGCTGTTGACTAGAAAATGTCTGATGCACCAAGTATCACATTTTTGGTTGAATACATTGAATGCCATGATTTTACAAGATCCAGCTATAAAGTAAGAGTAGAGGAATATTTCTTGCAAGATCTAATGTGCCATATTTGGTCAATTACATTTACAGGATATAAGGAGTTTGCAGATTTGGATAATTCAATATTTCATGTCGCGTTTATATGATGCTAAAAATATTGAGCATTCCTGGCAAAATGCCACAAAATGAAAAGAATAATATAAGCAGAGAGACTTGTCGATTAGATGTATGTGTTCATGTTTTATTATGATGTTGTGGCTAGATATACGTCATGTGAGACATTAATGCATGACAGAATATCATACTTATATAGCTGATATATAGTGAATCAGAGATTTCTCTGCAGATTGCTCAAAAAACAGGGGAAGAAAATGGTGACGCAGACGCATAACTTCATAAGAACTTTCATATGAGATATTTTTAGATAGAAATAAACGGTGTCCAGTTTGCAAGTTAAGAGTATTTGGTTGAACAGTGAAGTATACTGAAACATTATTTTTGCCAAGGAGAGATTTTCTATTTTGATTATGAATAAAAAAAAATAAAACAATCATATTGACCATTGCTGGAATAAAGAATTATTACAGATACATAATTTTAACTCACATTCTCCACTTGTGAAGTACAACGTTTCCCTGATTCTGTCCACGTCTGGGTCTGGAAACCATGGTGATTTCACTGCAAGCGTGAAAAGCTGGAAATGATCACAAAAACAGCAATATAATCGGGGAAATGTGGCCACTCTGACAAGTGCTTGTCGGAAATACATTGATTAGTACATTTTGATTTGATGATTAATTTAATTGCTAAGTGGGATTTATTTTTTAAATGCAGGATGGCAGGGATAGGACCCGATTGCTCTATCGGCTTTCTTTCTTAGCTTTAAAGGATTTATTTAAGTGGGGAAAGCTTACTGAATCATACTGTTTTAATCAACTTGTTGCATGGCAGGTTCTAAACGTTCTCCATTGCCATTTCGAAGCCTAATACATTATTTTGTGCATTTGAGAACATTTTAGTTTATTCTTGAGGAGTGTAACTTTTCCATAATTATACAGGGTGTCCCAATAAAAATGCATCACTTTTGTTTTTGATCATATCTAAGAAACCAATGGATTAAAATTAAAACTTTTTTCGTTATAATAAATAGTATAGTTTAGTCTTTTATCGGTGAAATTTTGAGCAAAATCCGTCGAGTTGTTCTTGAGAAAATTAGAATTTTGTAAGGAGACCCAATTTTACCCCATTCCAATGGGGTTTACCAGATTAACTCATATTTGCAACTATTATTGATCTGAATTGACCATGTCATCACAGTAGTAGGCCAATTCTAAATGAAAAACTTATTTAGTTTATGGATAAACACCTTCTCAGGAGAGTTACTACAAAACAACAACAACAGCAACAACCACAACAATAACGACAACAATAACAACAGCAACTAAAAATTTAGAATTTGAATAAGCCTGATTTAAACTTGAAAGCTTGACTCCCTTTATCATCCGGGATTTAGAACGTCGCAATGGCCCAGGAACATGGTGATAATTAACACAAAGGTGCCTTGAAACTGATTGTGGACATGTGAAAAGCAGAGGTACTTGAAATTTACT
>JXSR01S009608.1:17257-27792 GCA_000969725.1 Ophiothrix spiculata
TGTGGTAAACCCATTGGAATAGAGAAAAATTAAGTCTTCTTACAAAATTCCCGTTTTCTCAGGAACGGTTCGACGGATTTTGCTCAAATTTTCTCTGAGTAAAGACTGAACTATATTAATTGTTATTATGAAAAAAGTTTTCATTTTTAATTGTCGGTTTCTGAGATATGAACAAAAATAAAAGTGATGCATTTTTATTGGGACACCCTGTACAATCTAACGCCTACCTGATTTCCCGCTACCTTGTCAACCGGTACTGGAGGGACCAAACACGCCATATCATGCGTAGGAGTGGTAGGAAAAGGTTCGGGTTGCGATGCACATCGTGACAGTATAAAAGATGCATAGCACCACCAGACTGATAGTCTGCAACAAATGCTTTGGATATCCATTCTCTGAAGAAGAAAAAAAGGGAACGTACGATTCATTAACTTGCTAATAATTATCAATTCGAAAACAAACACCATTAGTAGGACAGGTGCTAGCTGTGCAATTTGCGGTACACACATAATATGTCAAAAAAGGAAAATACCACCAAAAATACAATCAAACATGCACTCTTAGAAAGAAAGTATCAAATATGAGACAAAAAGGATCAATTTTGATCCTTTTTAGGTATCAAATATGAGCTTATCCTTTAAGGATCAAAGTGATCCCCAAAAAAGGATCAAAATTTTTGATCCGAAAAAGGATCAAATATTTCTTATAAAAAAGACCTGCAAAAAACATCACACTGAAGTGACGCTAGCAGGGTTTGAACCCACGCCGCACTCATACCTGCTGGTAATTACGAGACCTTCGCTCTAACCACTCGACCACGCCGGACTGTGTGATGATATCAACGTATTTATATATGTTACACCATTGTATACATTCCCCGCTGTGTAGTGGATATTGGGTTGTACTCAAATATGAAACAAAAGATACGTTGGATCCAAACGCGGTATCAAATATGAGCTCATCCTTTCCGTATCAAAGTAAACCAGAAATACGGATCAAAACTTTGATATTGTAATCAAAAAGGATAAAAATAAAATGATCCTAAAAAAGGATCAAAAATGATCCTTGTGAATTTGATCCATTTGTATATATTGTTTGTTTGTTTGTTTGTTTACCTCGGTTGGTCCGTGACGGACACATGCCATTAGATCCATGATGAACTCATGGTCTCTTCCAAGCTCATACAAATGTACCAACCAGGATAGCCAGAAATGGCTAATCTATGCATGCTGGCCAATGCATCTTTAAAAAGATGCCGAAAATAAGAAAAGATAGCAAGAAAAAGAGAAAGAGAAAGATGGCCACACCCTACACAATTGTACAATTTACTCTTAGCCCTTACTACGTGAGAAGAGAAATCAGGAAGGATCAAAAGTGATCCTTAAAGGATCAAAAGTGATCCTTAAAGGATCAAAATAAAATGATCCCGAAAACTACTCGTATATTTGATCCCGGCCTTCTAAGAGTGTGAGATGGTCAAAGAATATTCTAGTTTCATTATGGTTAATGTTATGTTTATAAGTTTTTGGATTATAATTCGTTTCAGCCGAAGACGACTTGAATTATTCTATATATATGTTTGGCATGGTCTGATGGTAGTGTAGAATGCATAATGTATTAGATATTTAGGCCTGTGAATTTTAGGCCATAAGATTGGAAAACGGACATTGATTTACTAATCATAAGAAACCTTTGCTTTTTGAACGCATGTGCCTTGTCAATAAAATGGTACATTTGTTCACAAAATCAAAAGGTGTCTGTATGTAACCTGTTTGTTACTTATGATTTGTCACACGGTGAATAGAATAAGTAATGGTTTAACAAAATATTTTACAACAGATTACAAAAAAAAAACAATTGTTACTCATGATTTGTCGTTTGATTTGTAAGTCACTTCAATCTCTTAAAGGATGCCCCAGGACCACGAAATGGTTGTTCTATGTTTCAAAGAAGAAAAATATTTCACAACAAAATTGCCCACAATGCATTATGATTTATGAATGGTGAGTTCCCTTATTTTTTTTAATTAAAAGATTTGTGTCTCCTTTACGACATTCAGCAAATACAGTATATAAATTGTGGGTTTTCTATCTATAAGGGACACACCATTAGATATCCAGGGGGTAGGAAGTTGATGTCAGGATTTGATTTGTTTTTCTGTCGTTTCTTTGGGTGATTTTTTCTTTCTTTTTTAATTATTGGATTTATTTCTCCGAATTCAAGGAAGGTTTTTTTTTTCAAAAACTTCCTATCTCCCCTAGATATCTAATAGTGCTTGCGTAAGCAAGTATCTCATCATAACTGTTAATCCCAAACTATACGTGTGCGTGTGTGTGTTGTGAGTGATTTTTTTGTGTGCGAGAGATATGTAGTTTAAAGTAGTTTTAATGCATTTTTAATGTTTATGTTTTGTTTTTCGTAAGGTGGTACAACGTTTTTCAGGCTTTGCCTTTTGTTGTATCTCCTCCATCATTGTGTGCATATTTGTTATTGATGATTATTGTTTTGTATTTTGATGGAAATAAAATGATATGATATGAACTATCATCAGTAGATTTACGTCGAATAAGAAGTGACGCAGAATTGTCCCAAAGTGACCAGATGTGTGGTCATAGTGTGATATGGGTTAAGACTGAATCTTCTGCGTTGACAGATGTGTGCGTGATAGGCGTATCTGAACCAATATTTTAGCCGATGAAATTATTCAACCAGGGAACACGAAGAGGCCAATATTTAAGAGACATACTGATCTCATAATTAAAGTGAAGACCTGAGCAACCTAAAGAAATACTTTAGTCCACATTTGGCAAAATTGAGTTATCACTGGTTTTATGGTCCTCTGGGGTCCAAAAACATAGTAGTTAAATTTTATTCCAAAAACGTCTAAACTCACTTTTTGAGAAGGGGGGGGGTATATTTTCGCACTAACCCCAATTTGAGCGCAAAAAGTATTTAAGTCCACCCTTAGAAAACAAGGAAATACATAGGTCCCCACATTCAAAATATTTTTTCATCGCTTATTTTGTGTTCTTTTAGGACATAAAATAGAACAGTTACGTTTGTTTTCAAAAATATATATCATAACAATTTTTTCAAGGGGTGCCATTTTTCCCATTACCCCCAATTTGAGTGCAAGAACTACTTAAGTCCATAATCCATCATTTTGAGTAATTACTGGGTTTCAAAACCCTGAAGGGTCAAAAAATGCAGCAAATTCTTTTTATTTGTTGATGCTTAGTGGTGTATTAGCATTTAAAAGCCCGTTCTTATGACCTATTAGAAAAGTAGGTAGTATTTTTGATGCTGAAAGTCCTAATCTGTACCAATTTGAGCGTAAAAGGTGCTTAAGTCCAAAATCGATATTTCGATTTTTTTCATAATCAATAACCAAAATCAGTTTGTTTCTTAATATATTATCCGCAGTCACATTTCTAAGAATCATGGAAAATTTGAATTACATATCTCTTTCCATGACTAGTATGTTTTTACAATTATAAAAATTTCAAAGGGTTGTAACTCAAAACTATGAAAATGGACTTGAGTACTTTTTGCGCTCAAGTCTTCAATTTAGTAAAAATAATATAGACAAAGTTTGGAATAGTTGTTTTGATAACAAGAATGTAGATAAATTTAGATATTCTTTTCCTTTAAGTTATATCCCTTAATACTTACCTCGGATTTAGCGTTCACTTAAAGTATGTTTCAAGTTGTAAGTGATCCATTCAATTCAAAGATAACTTAATAAGTGCCCAAATCACCAGGTATAATACACTAATGAGTTATTCCATCAGTAATATCCTATGCAATATGTTATCCACCTAATTCAACTCAACTTAAAACTTCTGGATTATCATATCAAACAGAATTACGTAGAATCTTATGATCCGTCGACACAAAAACGCAATTTCGATGCATAAAAATTCAAGAATTTAGAAAAGCATACACTTCATCAGGCGTCTATTAATATACACGAAACTTGGGCTCAATGCGAAGATGGCGCAAACCAGCTTCCGTTATTGTCTGCCCGATACCTGAACGGTTCAGTGTTCGTTGTTTTTGGATAAAAGTTATTTCCATGTAAACAGATAATGAACATTACTGTGAACATGTCCTCCTGAAGAGCATCTTGATACTGAAAGCTAACAGTAACACATGTACTGTAGCAGAAATAAATTCCTTATCAATGCTACTCATCTAATGAATTTTTACTATTTAATTTCAGCTTTCCCCACAAAATAGTACGTAACCTTGAAAGGCACATGTATTGCATGTCATCAGTGGAATTCATAACATAAATTCGTTCAGTCAGATCAAAGCGCGAGTATTCCTTTTAAAATCCATGCCATAGCACACTTTCATCACTTGCGTATATAATTCACAGCTGAGGAAGGAAGTCCCTTCAACCTTCACAACCGCTTTTGACTGCTCTCAGTCTGCAGTTTTAGAACACTCAATATACAGAATCTGTGACTAGAACTAGTATCGTTCCCATGATCTCCCCTCCCACGGACTCAGCAACGAGATTCAGAGAGTACCAGACATGGTATACACTAAATTGAACAATATTGACAGCCCGAAACAAGGGCTATCTGTGACATGCAAGTATTGCGCAGGTACCTAATCATGCTAATACAGCCCGTGTTCCAAATTCAAAATCCTGGGATGACTAAGATTTTGCAATGATTCTGGGATGGCAAACCTTCTATTAGTGAGTTTGACATGACGGTCCCGGATATTCTAGGTTTAAGAAGTATAACTTCTGTTTGAGTGGTGATTCATGCACAGTTTGCATTTGCGTGATCACTTTTACCTTTTTTCAATAAATATATAAGCTTTTACTTTTATCGTGGTTTAAATATTGATGAAAGAGTGATAATCCAGTTTTCAATCAAAGAAGACGCTTCCTCACCCATGCACATTTACCTCATAAATAAAAATATTCTCGATCGGAATTTTATCATGGTGTTGAATAAATCCTTCTTTATGATCGATGACGTGTATCTAGGCTATTCAACGTAGATTCAACATCCTTTGCATTTTCAATGATGTTTGGTTTTCCTGAATCAGAAAAATGACGAACCATGTGTTGCCCTTAATTAAGAAACACACTTAACTAACTTAACATGCTAAAGATAGGACACTAACGGGCATGAGATACTTATCATGAGAAAGCTTTGCTTTTTGAACATAATGGCTTGTCAATAAAAATGATACATTTGTTCACACAATCAAAATCAAAAGGTGTCTGTTTGAGACCTGTTTCTTACTAATGATTTGTCATATGATTTTGAAAGCCACTTCAGTCTCAGATGTCAGAGGAGCCAGGACCATTAAGTATGTTAAATGCCACTCATTTATTTTTTTTTCGACGTTTCAAAGAAGAAAAAACACGGTCATAACCAAATTGTTCACAACGCATAATGATATAAGAATAACGAGCTCGCTTATTTGTAAGATTTAGAGATTTGTTTAACTTGGGACATTCAGCAACCTATTAATAAATTGTTGGGTTTGCTGTCTATAAATACCGTTTACAATCTCATCATAACTGCTAATCCCAAACAACCATCAGTAAATTTATATACGTCGAATGTGAAGTGACGCAAACTCTTCCCAAAGCGACCAGATGTGTGGTCAAAGTGTGATAGATATGGGATAAGACTGAATCTTCTGCGTTGACAGATATGTGCGTGATAGGCGTATCTGAACTTATACTTTCAGAAATAGTTAGGGAAGAAGCATTGAGTAGCTTTTTAAGAAGGTATTTGTTTTATTAAAAGCCCCAACACAATGAGAGCAATATTTAAGAGATACGCTAATGTCGTAACTATTAATGATTATACTATTATAATTGAAGCCACTTCAATCTCTTTAAACATGTTAAAGGGTGCCCCATGATCATAAAGTGCCACTCATTTAAATTTTTGTTCGATGTTTTAAAGAAGAAAAAAATGTCACAAAAAAATGCCCACAATGCAACATACATTAATGCAATATAAATTTTTGTTCGATCTTTCAAAGAAGAAAAAATGTCACAATAAAATTGCCAACAATGCAACATACCCGTCAAGTCCCTCGATTTAGGCAGGAGTGTCCCGCTATTAGTTAGCCCTCCCGACCTCCCGATCGGATAGCCACATCTCCCGCTTTGAAAAAATCTACCACTTTGTCCCGCTTCCGGTCCTGCTAGCGTAAAAATTCCCTATTTTGTAGGAATGTTTTAAAATAATACTTTGACTTTGTATTATTTTTTTTTGTCGAGAAATGTAATATAATTTCGTTGTACCTGATTGGCCTCATATAAACGATCCTCGTAAATTTAAGTGATAACAAAAGTCTCCCGCATCAGAGTTTGAAAATGTTGACAGCTATGATGCAATATAATATACGAATGGCGAGCTGGCTTATTTTTATGATTAAGAGATTTGTATCTCCTTTAGGACATCCAGCAACCTTTTAATAAAATTTATCATCAGTAGATTTACGTCGAATAAGAAGTGACGCAGAATTGTCCCAAAGTGACCAAATGTGTGGTCAAAGTGTGATATGGGCCAAGATTGAATTTTTTTGCGTTGACAGATGTGTGCGAGATAGGCGTATCTGAACTAATATTTTCAGCCGATAGATAGGGAAGAAGGATTGAATAGCTTTTTGCTTTTTATGAATTTTTTTTCTATAACTTAAGACATTCAGCGACCTATTGAGCGTATCTGCCGATAGTTAGGGAATAAGGATTGAGTAGTTTTCTAAGAACATGAAGAAGGTATTCTCCTCATTAAATATATAAGTCCAAAATTGTTCAAACAGATCTGATATATTATTTAATCATCTTTATTGAAATCACAAAGAAATATAACAAATAAACCCAAGAACATCTGTGGCCTATACTGACCACAGGCAAGGGGAGACAGGCTACAAACAGGGGGACAATTACAAGACAAAAAGGATGGGGCAGGCGAGCAGTGGAAAAATAAATGGAGAAAAAAAGCCCCAAAAAGAATTTAAATGAGCTCATTGATGGTCCAATCTTGCTCAAGTCGTCCATTGACAATAGCATAAGAAGACACAAGCGCAGATTTGGAGATGTTGTTTTTAAGCTCAGAGTACTTGGCAATGCACTTAAGACGCTTTATGAGACAGGTCATGTCCCTCATCATTGATATCAGAAAACAATGATCCGATGATGCGTAGATGAATAAAGAGAGCAACATAGAGACACGCTGATCTCAAAACTACTAATAATGATATAGACAACGTTTGGAATAGTTGTTTTGATAACAAGAATTTAGATTAATTTAGATATTCCCTTCCTTTAAGTTATATCCATGAACACCTACCTCGGATTTCGCGTTCACTTAAAGTATGTTTCAAGTTGTAAGTGATCCATTCAATAAAGATAACTTAATAAGTGCCCAAATCACCAGGTATAATACACTAATGAGTTATTCCATCAGTAATATCCTATGCAATATGTTATGTTATCCACCTAATGCAACTCAACTTCTGGATTATCAAATCAAACAGAATTACGTAGAATCTTATGATCCATCGACGCAAAACGCAATTTCGATGCATAAAAATTCAAGAATTTAGAAAAGCATACACTTTATCAGGCGTCTATTAATATCCACAAAACTTGGGCTCAATGCGAAGATGGCACAAACCAGCTTCCGTTATTGTCTGCCCGATACCTGAACGGTTCAGTGTTCGTTGTTATTGGATACAAGTTATTTCCATATAAACAGATTATGAACATTTCTGTGAACATGTCCTCCTGAAGTGCATGTTGATACTGAAAGCTAACACATGTACTGTAGCAGAAATAAATTCCTTATCAACGCTACTCATCTAATAAATTTTTACTATTTAATTTTCATAACATAAATCCGTTCAGTCAGATCAAAGTGCGAGTATTCCTTTTAAAAATCCAGCACACTTTCATCACTTGCGTATAATTCACAGCTGAGGAAGGAAGTCCCTTCAACCTTCGCAACCGCTTTTGACTGCTCTCAGTCTGCAGTTTTAGAACACTCAATACAGATTCTGTGACATGAACTATTGCGCAAGTACCTTATACAACCCTTGTTCCAAATTCAAAATCTTGGGATGACTAAGATTTTGCAATAATTCTGGGATGGCAAACCTTTTATTAGTGAGTTTCACATGTCCCGGATATTCTAGGTTTAAGAGGTATAACTTCTGTTTGAGTGGGTGATTCATGCACAGTTGGCATTTGCGTGAACACTTTCACCTTTTAACATTAAATATATAAAGCTTTGGTTTTTTTTATCGTCTTTTAAAGTATTGATAATGGGGAAGAAGGGATAATCCAACTTTCAACTTTTGAATTTTATCGCTGTGTTGAATATATCCTGCTGTTTGATCGGTGACAAGTAGACTACTCAACGTCTTTTGCATTTTCAATGATGTTTGATTTTCCTAGCCCTGAATCAGAAAAATTACGAAGCATGTGTTGATCTTAACAAAGACACTATCTTACTAAAATAAGGCACTAACCGCTAACGAACATAAATTTGAGTTAGTACTAATCATGAGAAACCTTTGCTTTTTAAGCACATAGTATGGCTTGTCAATAAAAGTGATACATTTGTTCATAAATCAAAATCAAAAGGTATCTGTTTGTTACCTGTTTCTTACTAATCATCTAATCACTTGCTAATGGTTTGTCATACGGTTTTGAAACTCACTTCATACCTCAACTCTTAAGAAGATGTCCTAGGCCCATGAAATGCCATTTATTTTTGTTCGATGTTTCCAAGAAGAAAAAACACGGTCATAGCAAAATTGCTCACAATGCATTATGATATAAGAATAGCTAGCTCGCTTATTTTTAAGATTTAGAGATTTGTATAACTTAGGCATATTAGGACATTCTGTAACCAATTAATAAATCATCATAACTAATAATCCCAAACTACCATCAGTAGATTTATGTAGAATGTGAAGTGACACAGAATTGTCCCAAAGTGACCAAATGTGTGGTCAAGGTGTGATATGGGTTAAGACTGAATCTTCTGCGTTGAGAGATGTTTGCGTGATAGGCGTATCTCAAATAGTAATACTTTCAGCCGATAGTTAAGAAAGAAGGATTGAGTAGCTGTTCAAGAAGGTATTTGACTCATTAAATACAACAGTTCCAAATTGTTCAAGCAGAGTGCATGAAGAGAGCAATATTTGAGAGACACACATATCTTGTTACTATCAATAATTAGGGCCTATAACTATTATAATGATTTGAAACCACTTCAATCTCTATAAAGGATGTATCAGGACCATATAATATCCCTTATTTACATGTTTGTACGTTGTTTCAAAGAAGAAAAATGTCACATCAAAAGTGCCCACAATGCAACATACCTGTCAAGTCCCCCGATTTAGGTGGCAGTCTCCCTCTTTTAGTTAGCCCTTCCGATCTCCCGATCAGGTAGCCACATCTCCCGCTTTGAAACAAAAACAAACTCTACAGCTTTGTCCCGTAGCCGGTCCCACTAGGGAGAAAACTCCCTATTGGTAGAATGTTTTCAAAATGATCATGATGATACTTTGACCAAAATGTTGACTTTGTATCAAATTTGTGTTGAAAACTGTAATCATGGTAATATGATATTGTTATGAGTCGACTCTGCGCTTGTGAGACCGTTTTTGTCAGTTTTCAAAAGCTACGTAAACAAGAAATGTCTTTAAAAAGACAACGCCTCCGGACGATAACAAAACAAAAAATACAAGCCCACTTTAAAGCAATTTTTAAAGATTTTGATCAAAATTGATTAATAGTAAAAACATCATAAAATGGAGGAATTACTATCTAAAAGCGTTTTGTTTAACCACTGAAAAATGAAGAAAAGGGACATGTTTGCTTTCTTATACTAATACATGTTGAATTAAATTCGGGATCCTGAATTTAATTCAACAAATGGCCATAACAGAAAAAATAAGCATCTTTGAGCCAAATCGTATGGAGGGTATTTATATCTACCAAAAACAAACCCAATAAGACCAAAAAATTAAAAGTCATGGGTGACAGGGGGCGCTTCATTTTTAACACTTTATAGTGTTGCTTTAATTGCATTTTTCAGGGGAAAAACACTTTCCCACACTATTTTCTCAGAATCAGGTGCGTAACTAGGTTTGGGCGAAGTGGGCAGGCCCGCCTTGAAAAAAATCGAAGAAATCACATGAAATATACAATTTTTAAAGGCTTATTCCGTTGAAAATGAAACATTTTTTGACTTCAAGCAAAAAATCTGCTTTATTATTTGACCACATAAGCAGATTTTCTGTCATATATTTGTTACTTGGTACCTGAGAAGCATTTCCCAAACAGAAATGGTAAATTATTCTATCTGCAATGTGATCTGTGCATGAATTAGCACATGTTTCAAAATATCATAATGCATTTAAATATATTTTAAAGAAATGTTTGCAAATAATATATATGTTGCCTATCTTTTGTGCAAAGCGCAATAAAAAAATCACTAATAAGTCAGAAAGTTGTTACTTTGAAGTCATTTGGA
>JXSR01S009611.1:15785-27956 GCA_000969725.1 Ophiothrix spiculata
CCAATGACCATGAATGACCTTACGTTTGTCTTCTTACCTTACTACGCAAACTTAAAAGTAGGAGATTATATAGCTTACTTGTGTCATCTGTGGCAGTACGTTTGCTTTCATTGGAAAACTTATGCATATTTGTAAAAGCATTTTGATCCAGGAAGAATAACATGCCTCGAACATTTTACATGGGCTGTTTTACTAGTTTCTAGAAGTAATTGATATAGTTTTAACATTTATACACCGATTTGGGTTTAGAACTTGGTGAACAGAACCTTTTCAAGGGCAAGATTTCGCGATCGATAGCAAGATAATATGGATATTAATATTTTCAAAATCTAGAACTCCAGTGCCATAAGTATTGAATATCGATTCACAGTAATACTGCTGCATACGCTATCATTGCAGTCGATTAAACATTTACATAATATGTTCATAATAATAAGACAAACAATAAAGTAAAAATCATGTATGTTTCTATTTTTTCTATATTTTTTTCGAAAAGTATAAAGTGTATTATAATTCTCTTGATATGGTGTATATTTTGATAACAACATTTCAAAACATTTGCCTAAAAATAATTATTTTGCAACAAGGAAACACTTAAAAAGAAAAGAGGAAACTATCTTTTTACTGATATTATTTGACATGCCAAGCTCAAGAACAAATTTGTTTAACCTATGATTAAAGCAGAATGGACCCAATTTGAAACTCCTTACTTTAACTTATAATTCAAATATTATCTTATTAAATCTATCTAAATCTAAAATAAAATTGGTCATAGCAACACCTAATTGAGATGACAAAGTGGAATTAGTGAAACTGACATAAAAAAAACCCGTGAGATTTAAATAACCTAACAAAAAAGTGATATTACATCAACGTAGTATTTTATATAAGAGTTTTACATATTTATATTAGAGCGAAAAGGTCAATCTTGGTTACATAGATATCTTCTCAAAACACTTAATGTATCATCAAGCATATTCTCTTACATATCTCGTTACGCAAGAGGTGAAGTGATTACTATGAATCTTTAAAGGTATACGTGTAACAAGTATTCTCAATGAAATTGAAATCACTTTTGCTAACCAGTTGTTTCTAGATCATACACAATTTATGCATGCTACTCTTTACTTATTGTCATGTTCTTGAAAACAGTAGTAGGCGTTCGTTAATGCTCGAAAAGACTTTTTTAAAGCTGTAATACTTGTATCGTGTTCAATCTTTAGCTTTTTTGTTCAGAGCTGCATTTGAAGAAACGTTTTATGGTAACTGGAGTAGTGTCCTAATGTAGATGTTTTGCGTTGTTATTCATTACCTCACATGAGTCTTGCGTTTACGAATGGTACATAATAGTTACTACTTACTGTATTTTGGTTGATATGATATTCGTATTTGAGCTACTTAGTAAGGCATTATTGATCATATTATTCTATATCTTCAATGTATTCTTTGTATTACCCTCCGTCGTAATTTGGCTTAGTTTATTTCCAAGTTCAAACAATTCAGGTTTGAATTGCTACCTAAATACTCAAATGTGTTCCCTGTGCCAATTGGATTGGTTCCTTCAATACCGGTAGGTGTCTTGATATCAGTAAGTGCAAACTTGCTCATTGCTGACGGAAGCTGTGTTTGGAAGCGTTTGACCAAAACCAAATTCAAGCACGATAGCCAGACAATCAGCAGTGACAATTAACATGCCATTTGCAACCCAGTTTATGAATTTGAATATTTCGACAAGTAAACGACGCCCATTAAATAAAATCAAACATTTTACACGTATCTATACCTTAAATTAACATGTAACTGTGACAAAAATCTTTAAACATGCTTTTGTACAAAAACAGCGTCACTTTCAGCGTATGCAAATATCCACAATCCAACATTTAATATTAGTTACTTGTTTTTCCTTATCGTAAATTATTTAGTTCTTCAAATCTTTTTTTGTTTCAAATGACGATGCTTTATAACACTACCATGTACCATTTAACATGTGGGCAACATTTTACCCACCCGTGTGATATTAATTTCCTGAAATTGTCACTTGCTCATCAACTTTGCATACAGTGTGAAATTGGAACAACCCTCCTACGCATTCAACAAGTACACGAATAATACTAATTATCAAAAGTTAATTAATTGGCACTTTGTCATCTTGTTTTCAAAATTAAATTAAAAATATATGTTGTTTTAACTTTAATTTGCTAAAACGATGCTTTTTTTCAATCAAATGAGGACTGTAATGACATTGCATTTTCTTCTTTGATATACATGATACAATAATGCTAACATTCAAGGTCGATGAATAGTTTTCTTGCTTATAAATCCAGACATGATGTTGCTGTAGTACCATGGTTTGCCAAGCAAATGTATACAATGCTAATGTTCGCCTTTTTGATAATATTAAATATTTGGAAAAAATCAACTCAACTGGAACCAATTTAAGCACCTGTTGGGTTTAAATCATGAATGATACTTTAGTGCATTAGTGAAGCTACTTAATCTTTTCGAAATTATTCATTTTGATAATGCTCAGAGATGAGATTCTTTTACACGATACGCCTTTGAAGAGGTGTGAGTAAGAAAAGATATAGTGTGGTTCCCATCATGCATAGATTCCTATGGGAAATTTTGTACAAGAAGTCATGTGAGTAGTTAGTGATGAAACATGGCCAAAATGTAAGATTACAACAAATACACTTGGTTTAGAGTTTTTTATATCACTACCTACTCATATATCCCAAAAAGCACAGTCCTTTAGCAAACAATGCTTGTTGGGAAACACAGGATGTCGTGGGTGGTTGTTGTTGTTGGGGTTTTGTTTTGTTTTTGGGGGGGGGAGGGAATTTTTCAAAGGTATCGGTGTGATAGTAGTAATAACTAAATTTCTGTGATATCATCCCAATAAAAATCATCTGCTCTTATCACCTTTTTTATGTCACATAAAACATGATGTTTAACATTGCCCATGGCATATTCTGCCGATTAGAATAGTGATTGATAGATTTTTGCGTTAAACGAGTCTTGTAACGTAGCTCTACTTTGATCAACACCAAATAGGCGGGCCTCTTCACATCGTGAATTGATACAGATAAGCGTGTGCGTAACTGAACGCAGCACAACTTTAGGAGACGACGTAGCGTGCGTTGCACGTGTTACTCGCGCATCATTATCTACAGCGCGTGTGTAACTTGGATTGTGTTTACTTTCGGATGAAGAAAAGCCTCATAATTCCCGCCTATTTAGTGTTGATCAAAGTATAGCACTGTATGGATAAAAAGTACACATTGTGTTGTGGTGTCACAGAACGTCCACATCAATATACTATTACAAAAATGAGATTGATAGATTTAAGAATACAAGGAATACTAACCCTCATCACGTCCGCTGAGTCAAAGAAAACAAAAGGGACGTATCAGACAGACACGAGATACATGATATCTCGATTACAAATCTTATCCGTAAAATATCATGATGTATGATTTACGGAAATAAAAAATGACATTCTTAGTGTTATCGTATCAAACCCACACACGTGCAAAATGATGGTTCATTTCTATTTCTAAATCTTGCGCTTTACTCTTTACTAGAGTATTTGACTTCTTCAAAACACGATTTAGTTCTTTTTAGATATAAAATGGTTTTGAAATGATTGGATTTCTTTAAATGTTTTTAGACGTTTTGTTAGAACGATAAGGTCAAAAAGATGAATGTAAGTAGCGCAAACCTAGCTTGTAGATCTAACCATTTTTGTTGGATTATTGACTATGTTTTTGGCAAAAGAGATCTTAAAATTAGGCGTAGGGATGGATCATATCAGCACAGTTAAGGAAAAAAACCTAACAATTTAAAAATACTGTTTCATGATGGCTATCAGACAAACAAATTGTACCAAATTCACCATAAAAATCCTGCCAAATTGGTAAACTACGTATCAAAAGAAATTAAAAACAAATGGTCAAAGACGTAACCTAAGAATATATGTGTTGGAAATAAAACTTGATAAAGCACTTATTTTTAGGGACAAATGTGCAAGCACTACAGTATAAGTTTCGTTTTTGAACTAATACGCTTGACCCAAGTGTACCCTCTATTTACTTAAGCGTTGATAGGATTTCTTTGAGAGATTAAATCTTAGAATTTTATCATATTAATAATGTGTCAGCATATAATATGAAGTCAGTTAAGGCGTTCCTTTAAATCAACTCCCATCGAGAGGTTACATTTGACCTCGATTTACCAGGATGGGTTTTTATTTTTAAAAAATAAAAAAATACTAATGCTTTAGTATTAAAATATACCTGTTCTGTTATCTACAACATTGGTGTTATACAGTTCTTAAAATGTTGAAATAAATTACATTTGTCTATGCTTGACATGTCTCTTAAATATTTTGATATTAAAGTTTACAGATCAGGTTGCGTTTTATTGACCAAAACGTAAGCATTTGAGGTGCAAATAAAAATATAAAACAAAACAAAAAATCATTCATATTTCGAGAGCTCGTCTATATCAAAGAGGGCGTCGATATTTGTATTTCACACAAACGCTTTGTATAGACTTTTACAAATCATGTCCTCAAGAATGCAAAATAATCTTTATTATGGTCTTAAGATGGGGTCTACTGAAGAAGAACCAGTGATATTGAGGGAGGAAGTCATCAGTGCTATAAAGAAACTTACTGATGGAAAAGCCCCGGGCTATGACAATGTCACTGCAGAGGAACTAAAAGCCACCGGAGAAACAAGCATTGAAACGATACACCGATTGTGCAACCAAATATGGGAGGATGAAATTTTTCCAGACGACTGGGGAAGAGCCATCATCACAGCTATTTATAAGAAAAAAGATAAACTGGACTGTGGAAACTACAGAGGGGTAAGTCTCCTGAGCCACGCCGGGAAAGTAATTACCACCATCATTCAATGGAGATTGCTTAAGAAAGCCGAAGAGATCATCTAAGAATCCCTGGTTTCCGCCCAGGAAGATCAACCGTGGACCAACTCTTCACAATACGCCAAATCACAGAGAAATATCTCGAGAAAAACAGAGACTTTTACTGCTGCTACATCGATTTCGAAAAGATATTTGAATCCATTTGGCAGGAGGGCGTATGGAGAGCACTTAGCTTTTTCGGCTTCCCCTTTAAGTTAATCAGATTGCTCAAAGCCCTATAAAGCAAATCTAGCAACACAGTGCGAGACTGGTTTACAACAACTGTAGGTGTAAGACAAGGCTGCGTCATCTCATATTTTGAGGGGTGCAAGTGTTAGTCACCCCCCCTATTCTAAGTGCAGTTTTTACCATGCATAATCATTGATAATACAGATTGGTATGAAAAACAACTTGAAAATTTAAAGATACGATTATTGGAGAAGAAAACAATGTTTCTTTGGCTATAAGCTATAAGTATGTAAAATATTTAATCAGTTATCATATTTTCAACAGCATAATTCTAGTATTCTTTTACGTCGCTTAACTCAAATTGAAAAGAAAAGAAAAATTCCTTACGAAAAAATGATTTTGTTTGGGAGAAATGATGACTCAATAATAAATGGATAAACATGATAAATGTGTTGTTTTAGTTTATTGGTAAAAATAATCTAACACCAACAATTCGTACATTTAATCAATTGAAAGAACTTGTGGTATGGACTTCAAATGACCACTGGTAACGCTAAAGCATGAAGTAGGATAACTCTTACCTTTAAATGCACCGTTCTAAGTGCATTTCTACCATGCTTTAGAGTATACTGATTGGTATGAAAAACAACTTATATGAAAATTGAAAGATACGATTATTGAAGGAGAAAACTCTTTGGCTATAAGCTATAAGTATATGTAAGATATTTGATCAATTATAATATTTTCAATACCACAATTCTAGTATTCTTTTACGTCGCTTAACTCAAATTGAAAAGAAAAGAAAAATTCCTTACGGAAAATGATTTTGTTTGGGAGTCTGAATTTATCAAATAGGAAAACATAATTTGTTTTTAATGATTCTTTTCTTTGCTTTATGTAACGTTAATATGTTAATTTTAATCTTGATATCAGTAATGATTACAATAATACTACAATATAATCGACGTTTATATAAATCTATCTGCAAAAATATTTATCTTTTAATTTATCATTGATAGATATGTTTTTAGTATCGACTAGGCCTAGTATCGACAGACAAAAAGTAGACATATTGTTATTACCCAAGCATAATTAACTTGCTTTAAAGCAATACTATAAGATTTTGATCAAACATGGTTATAGTAAAAACAGCATAAAATGGAGGAATGTGACTATCTAAAAGCTTTTCAAGTGTATTTTGTGAAAAATATTGTTTTGCCAACAAAACATGGATAAAAAGCACATGCATGCTTTCCTATACTAATACATGTTGAATTAAATTCGGGATCCCGAATTTAATTCAACAAATGCAGGAAGATCAACCGTGGACCAACTCTTCACACTAATCTACCAAAAGCAAACCCAATAAGCCCAAAAAATCAAAAGTCATGGGTGACAGGGGGCGCTTCATTTTTAACACATTATAGTATTGCTTTAAATATGATTTCTCTTTTTTAGTTGTTAGGTATTTACATCGATCAATTTCTGGTTAAAGCGGTGCATTATAACCCGGACATAATTGTCTTTGTCATACAAATGTATAATATCATATTTGTCATAAAAATTGCATGTAAGGCATTTGATAGAGCGGATTTTGAATCACGACAAATTATTTTAAGTATTTTAATACTTAATATTTTAAAGAAGTACTATGTTGCAATGTCATGAACCGCAGCATACCATCTCATAAGCACGATATATGTCTGCTAAATGTCGAAATGTCATGCCAATCACTAATGACGTGTTTCTTAACGTTATTTGAAACTTCTAGTGGGATTCCTTATTAACTACGTGGATAGTTGTACAAATTCTTATTTATTCTATGTAAATATCTTATTAAATACAATGACTTTAAAATTTAGCATTACTTTAGTTATTGGTTTATTTTTCTCTATTAGTTGAATGGAACACTTAAACAAAATGTGAAAAAAATGTTTCGTCAAGTAGATTTTAAGTAAAGTAAATTCTTTATTGTTTTCTTTTTGCAAGGTTTCAGACATTAATATATGTATTTGTTAAACAACACTAATCTTGTTTTTGTTTTAGCATCCGTCAGATCTAAAAGCAAGCTCATATGAAGCTAAATAGAATAGGCAGAATTTGATTGGTTCATCGAATAATTCATTATATTATATAGTAGTTTTATTAACAATTAGAACAACAAATCAAGTTACCGTATTCAATGAAGTCAATGGCAGATCTAGTACATTCGGGTAACACTTCTGACTGAGAGAAATAGAAATTAATATATCATCAGGAAACTCTTTTAAAGCAATAGGGAAAACTTCACCTGGAATTTACTGATATCAGTTGTCCTGCCAAGATAAAGAAATATTTTGGTTAATCTTCGAATAAAACCGAATAAATAAACCTAAACTTAAAATATTCAGATCGAGAAGCTGGTGCTAGTTTGAAAGTTGTAACTTCCAACTTTTAAATCAAGTATTATTTTAAAACATGGTAAGATTGAAATAACACAAAAGTGATCTTTAAAAAAAACCATTTTTTTTTAATTCTTGCTCTTGCACATATGTAAAGGTAATCCCTATGGAATAACAAGAGGAATTTGCAAAGTATAATTTAACTTAGATTGTTGTAACAATTAATCATGTCTTTTATTTATGTTTCAAGTTAAGTTGATAATGTGCGAAAAGACATTTTATTAACACAGAACCAGAAACAATGTCTCACATAAATAATCACTAAAAGTAGCTTGAAAATATATATATTCCTTTATTAATGTTGACAAGCACTAATGTGTAGGCATATCTACTTTACATTCTGACATTAAATTTGTTCTTCCCATCTTCAAAACATTTTACTCACTAGTTTAAATTTGCTAATTTTTATATCAAAGTGAACTAATGTGAACTTTTACTTATTGTCATGTTCTTGTGCCTTGTGAGTTTATGAGCTGTTACGTTTATCTTATTTTGGATTTATTCGATAAAATGGGTTATTGTAAAAATCAATGGATTAAGAAACACAATGGAGTCCTCTAAATACCTGTTGCGACTTCTTGGATGGCCACTAACATTATAGTACTAATCGGTAAAAAAAATATGATAAATTTATAAACAGTAGGGTTCACGCGGATTTGTTATTACCATAAGAACAATTTCGTAATTTTTTGAGGAAAGGTAAAAATAAGATTTTGGTAGCATTGTTGTAAAGGTTATTTAGTTATCTTTTAGCCTTAAATATTTAAAACAATTTGTCCTAATCTTGCATTGATTATTTTTGTTTTTCATTTTGCTCTTTATTTAAATCAAACTGGTTAATTTTATCCTCACGGTTTCATTCTCCTTAATACTGATGAGCGCTTTTTGGCAAACTTCGATGTCAAAGAGGGCGTCGATATGTGTACGTCACCAACAGGCTCTGTGTTGACTCTCATATCATGCCATTAAGAATGAAAGCTAATCTTGATTAAGCTTCAAGAAGATGCCGCCTTTACTACAAAAAGTCTCCTGTTAGTTAGCACGTGCTCGTCAGCACAATCAATAGGTGGATTAGGGAAGAAATCAACGATGATGTTCCATGAATAGAATAAATCAATTTTGTTTGAATTTTCGATGACTTCTAAACATTTAGTTTCAGCGGCATACTGCTCCCCATAACTAACTAACGTAGATTAAACTGCAGTGGCTTAATAAATCCTGTTATTCTACAGCAACAATTAGATTTGATTGATAGATTATGTTTTTTCAATGGAAAGATGATAGTATGTATGATAAAAATATGATACCATGAGAAGTCATATTTGTGACTTTGAACATGAAATGGGATATCATACAAAAGTTTATCATTATACAGAGATGTTCCATTGATAACTTTGACGGACCATAACTTGGCTTCTGGAAACCGGATTAAAGGTGCATTGGACAAAATTTTGAAATTTTATTTCTGGATGATTTAAACTTCATATGTTAGAAAATAACAGCCGATTACCAGATAATTGTGATGACTCACCCCGAAAGGGGGGACTTTGCAGATGATATCAATTTTGAGTTTATCACTTCATTTGTTACAGCATTTTTAAGCTTTAAAATGACACCTTATTTGTCGAAATTGATCACGGTGATCAAATTTTACAACAGAAAATCTGCTGGATATTTTTATTATTTTCTTTTTTTTTTGCTACCTATTTTCACCAGTATCTTGAAAATTGTTCTATCGCAAAGTCACACTTTTCGGGGTGAGTCATCACATATATGGAAAATTTGATTTTTTGATTCTTCAGAAAAGTTAAAAACTTTGAATTGTTATTTTGTTTGTTGATCTTGGGCATAAGGCTATTCTCTAAACGTATTTATTGATGCTGCATATCAAGAAAGAGCCAAAGATTTGTTTGTAAAACATTCCTTTCACGACACAGATTGCAGATAAATCAAAAGAATTTTGCATTAGATCTCCTGAAAAGGCCAATTTTAACAAATGTACTATAGAGGGCAGTATTTTTCGTTGTCGACAACGATAATTAAAAATAAAAAAATATCTAAATATTTTGATATATAGGGTTTGAATTTGACAATGGAGAGTTTGCGATCATCCAGAACGCGAACGCGAACGCGAACGTAAACGTGAGTTCTATTGAAATTCAGCCAACCATTGCCTGCTTGAACAGTACAGCACACCGTGTATTGCAGGATTTCACGTACACTTTTACGTGAATACTAATCACTTAATCGATGTCCCCTATTGTTTGAAATAAAAGCTATATCAAAATCAGATGAACACATGCAAGAATAATGTACAGACATACATATCCAGCACTTATCGAAGTTTTATTGCCTTTGGTTGTAAAGATTACGGGTTGCAAACTTCGCACTTACACACCCGTAAGTAGGGATTTTCTGATTTTGCATTGACTTCTATGTCAAAATTTTAAGTTCTACACATCTGCTTGCGAAAGCCAATACCCTGAACGTGAACGATCAATAATACGTAATTAGCATAGCAGCAACACATGTTGAAATAACCGTTTGAAGTTAGTCTTTTTACGTGGCTATTCGTTCAATACGTACGTGAGTTCTATTGAAAATTAGCCAACCATTCATAGATATCATAACGATGCATATCAACCATTCATAGATATCATAACGATGCATATCATTTCTTTAGCTTAAGAATTTACGCCCTCGATCAGATATATCTATGATCATGACCAATATGAGAGGGGGCTACATCATGAAACATTCACAAAAGGCAATCGTTGCATGAATCGAAAACTCTTTGCTTAGAGGGTGACATAATGAAATATACATAGGTAATCTATGATATTGCGCGTAGGCGTGAACTGTTACGTAAACGTGAGTTTAAAATGCTCACGTTTTTGTACCCCGTCCCGTGTAACGTGGTAATCGCAATCTCTCTATTGCAACTTTGCATCCTGTCACTATTAACCCTGATACTTCAAATGATGGAAAAATCTCAAAATGCTTGGGGGAAATCGGGGATGATGCTGAACTTGTCCAATGCACTTTAAGTTCAATGACGTGTCATTTAATTCCTTATAACATGGTCTTTCCAAATATTTAAAAAGATGGAAATGACAATAGGCTGTAATAACGGCTGTTTTAATATGAACGACCACAAATGGTTTATTTGTTCCTAATGTAATTGTACATGTAGTACCGGATCATTTTGCAGCAACAAAGGTGGGTGCGGAAGGAAATAATATCAACATGTATTTAGTATTAGTTTTAGTTTTAGTATTGAAAAAAACATATCAATTTTAAATATTTAAGCCACGAATTGAGTTGTTTGGTAAATTAACCAAGCAATAAAGGCAAGATGTAAAATCCAAAGGTTACGAATACGGGATGACTCAATAACAAATTGACAGAATGTGTTTACGATAGCTCTCGATCATATTATATTAATGGTTATAGATACATCATACGTTTGGCTTGAATTAGAAAGAATAATGAAATACTAACAAACCGTTAATTTAATCAATAGAAAATAATTGTCGTATTGATTTTACATTAAATGCCCGACCATTTTGTTTCAAAAATGCAATGAACCTTTAAAGGCAATCTAAATGCATATTTTTAAAGTCAAGTTTCACACAATACAACATGAAAACTGAAAGAGAGAGTTAAAACAAGAATGTTTGGCATAGGTCAAGCCCGTAGCCAAGGGGTGCGGCGGGGACGTCGCACCGTCCCCAAATTTGACAATGTACCAAAAAGGTCCACTAAAATTCCCGAAAGGTCTACAATGGGAACCACCAAAAGGAGCAAAATAACTGCTAAGAGATCGGGGTTTTTGTTGACAAAATACCACACAAAACGCTTGTAAAACTACTGAAAAAAGGGGAGCACTTTTTTTTTGCTTGTCACTTTTTGAAGAAAAAAAAAAGAACTTTTGTTTGGGGTCCACCAAAAAGTTTTCCTCACAAAGGTCCACTTTTGGAAAACCTGCACCCCAACCCTTGAAAAATTCAGGCTACGGGCCTGGCAAAAGTTATGAATAGTATACCGCATATTTACGTTCAGCGTTTACATTGCACAAAATCCAATTGAAAAGAAACATTCCTTGCGGGGAAAAGGTTTTATGTAGGAGTCTAATTTCATCAAAATAAGAAAAAATGATCAGTTTTCAATGATTAGGTTTTCTGATTTAATGTAACGTTATAATGTCATTTCAATCTTCATTACCAGTAATGTTGATGTCATAATATATTACTAAACTATGCTGAAATATTCCTTCAACGCATTTAGAAATCTATCAATAATATTTATCTTTGCATTTATCATTGATACATATCTTAAATGTTGTAAGCATTGAAAGAAAATTACAAATATTACAAATATTTTGTTTCAGTTGTAAAATTTGCATATGTTATGGGCAATGTTATTTTATTTGGAAAGATAAATACTTCAAACTGACAGATGTTATTAAGTATCAACACGACTGACACACTGCACTGTAGTGCAAGGTTAGGTTACGAATGCTTTAGGAAGTGTTTGTACCTATTTCAATTCAGCAAGTAACATCATTTTAGATTGGTTCTTTTCCAAATTCGTTTGGTAATGTACAAAAATA
>JXSR01S009611.1:39609-51247 GCA_000969725.1 Ophiothrix spiculata
TACGGTCACTGCGTTTCATATTCGGTATGCATACGGTGTATGCGTCTCATGTTCGGTAATGATACGTTGAATCCCTGGTTCATTGCACATGACGGATGCACACCGTACATTAACGATTGCATAACGTATGAGTAGCGGACGAATAGCGTACAAAACGTACAAACTCCGTCCATCAACCGTACACACACCGTTCTGAGAGTTTTGACCTTGCTCAAAACATGACAACGTACTCAACGTGCGCAAAACGCATTCCCGCCGGATGGATAACGAATTGAACGTGTTTCTACCGAATGCATAACGAACATCACCGTACAATCAAAACAGTGTACGTTATTCGTACGTTTTCGTCAATACGGTGATGTGTGACAGCGCCTTAATTGAGATAACAAATTGGCATACGGTGAAACCTACATAGAATACATATGAAAAATTTACTACAATTTTTGCTAGAGTACTTTAAATATGAAAAATTTACTACAACAATTATCGTGGTGCGACTACTTTTGTAAACAATTATAGAAAATTGTCTTTGGTTATCATTTTTCCACAAATAAATAAAAAGTGTTTCATTAAATCCGAACAACTAATTTTTCTAAATTGGCATTTAAAAGTTGAAAACATTGCACATTTTTCTCCAAACTCGAGTTTGTGTTTTTTACCTTTGAGTATACCATCTCCAAACTAAAGGCAAACTTTTAAAACTTTTCAGAAATAAAAGCTGAAATCATCAGCATCATTTTCGGTACTTATTTCAGCTGTTTTAGCTTTCAAGTATATGCATATTTGTTTTTGATAATGGATTGAAGAGTATCAACCGGGATGGAGCAGACAAGTTGAATACAAGTGTCCAGAAAAATTTGAAATGTATGCTAAAATTGTGTTTAATTAACAGCGCCAGACTTATGGAACAAAAATGTTTTTGAATAATGTTGGTTTAAAGTACGTCTCACCTATTTACAATATAGTATTGAGGAAAGTAATTGTTAATTTACTACGCTTTTACAACGAAAACGAAAACAAGTTTCATTATCTGGAGTAGACAAAAGCACCAACCCCATCCATTGCACTTAAATCCATATTTTGCTAGAGTACTTTAAATTTAGAAAAGATGAACTCGAAAACTTGAAGTCATATGTGATCTTCCATCTCCTTACAGCCGTAAAGTCTGTTAATTGCATTTTGTGGATATCAGGTATCATGGACTTTGCAGATATGTTAAAAGTGAAAACGATTTAACGGCAGGTTTGAGCTGGACGGTCACAATGTTTTAACAATTGTGGATCGTCATATCGAAAGGTACCTTAATACCGGCATAGTACATAACGAGATACGGGCCATTGAATCTAAGCATAGTCAAAATTCACGTCCAAGGTCGAATTTCTAATTTCATCAGAAAGGTTATCATTGAAGTGTATTCTATCATATTAATCAGGTTCCAACATCCAAAACATAAGAAAAATGTATTAAAAACCAAGCTAAAAATCCTCTCTCCATTCAAGATTTACTAAGTACAAAAATTTTAAACTCGATTTAAACTATAGAACTCAGAACTATAGTTTCACGAATCAGCCCGATGCCTTTTACCAATTTGGGTGTAACTTCGCAACCGAACATCCAATACCCAAAATCAAGGTGTCATTTTAAAGCTTCAAATCTCAGCTTTCAGATAAGACCAAAAATCAATTTTGATTTTGCCGACCTTAAGGTACCTTTCGATATGACGGGTCACAATTGTCTGTTTATCTATTACTTGGTAACACTACTTCCATGGTGAGGCTTGTAGTGGTGTCCAATGCAATACACGCTTTTTCTGCGAAATGCAGCCAATTTTCCTTTGGGAATGTGGATTTTAAATGCAGTATTCCAATAAGTGGGGACTCTATCAATATGTTTATAGAGTGTAATGAAATGTCAACATTGTTAGATACACTATGTTTATGTAGTACTTGTTTATTTTGTTTTCTCTTGTAAACGGAGACAAGAAAAATGATAGACTTGATTCAGAAGTCGGTCAGAGTTTTTTTGTAATTACTACTGAATTCACTGCTAGCATCACAACTCTAAATTGTACTCTTTATTAAATTAAAGAATGCTATTCTATGACAACCTTTTACATACATTTCGGATCGGAGTGGTATAGAAAGCATGTAGATTTTATATCCGACATCTGTTATTGAACGTTGTGACTGCTACATAATTCTTATAGTTGTGGAATACATTTTGTTGAGCTTGCGAACCAAATAAAAACAAAAGCGTGGTATGCCATTTTACGACAACCGTCAACACACAGTTTTATTGTATTTATAGAATTATATTTGGGCATTTCACCATGTTCATCGAAAACTTATTTTACAATACTGCATAAACAAAGAACAAAAATATATTTGTGCATTTTATAGGAAATCATTTTTACATAATTGCATGAAATTATAATGCATGAATAGCTTTGACAATGTTATTTGTTTTATTTCATCTTTCACATCACTGCATGGTAATCATCAGAAATATTAAAAATCTTCAATGACCTTCAGTTATCAATATAGAATCAATTTTGTCTCCTGACGGCATCAATAACAGTCAAGCCTGTGTATTTACATTACGTTCCATTTATTTTTATGATCAACAAGTCTTTGAAGACAAAATAAGAAATGACAAATTCAAATTTTAAAAATCTATCACAAATATAAATCAATCGAATATAAAAGTAACAGCTAATGCTGTATATCCTTTGAAAAATTTTCTAAAGCAATATTTTTGGGTGACATGTGCGAAATGTTGCGAAATTCATTAACACATTTGCTACTAAACATCATGTGCTCACATATCTTGCCGATTGGTCGGATGTTTACTGCATGTCAATGATATGTATAATGCATTTGCTGATAGTTTTGATATTAATTTTCTTGTGTTGGAATTCTTTGTGATATGCATGACCCTTATAGATTACTGTTTGCTTGAGGTATGGTAAATGCTCACTAATCTTCCTCTATTACATTTTATCTCAACAGAAGAGAATTCATTTCTTCAAGTATTTATTCTGTCGTTTATGTGCATTCCTAGGTTAAGAACGATCTAATCAGAAATGATTTATGGTTTAAGATCGGTCTAGTTAAGGAAAAAATCAAGTAAGAGCGTGCCGCTTGAAGCGAATAATGGTTGACCAAGTCTTTATTTCTTTTATTATGTTTAGTAAATATTACCTCATTAGCAAGTATGTCACTTAACGATCAGCGTGCTTTTGGACAACAAAGTATACTTGACAATTTCACTTTAAAATGAATAGATTCAATTTGTTAGTAAGAGTTTGCTCTGTGTGTAAATCAATGAGAAAAATCTTGATTCAACGTTTGACAAAAAAAAATGAATACTCTAGATATAATAATAACAACAGTTCAAGCTTTGCATTTGGGGATTAATTGATGGACCTTAAATTACATTGTGAACGTAACTTGTGTCTTGCAAATCTAATCTAGTCACAAAAAGTCACAGTTACTCCTAATCTTCATAGATATTTGTCTAATCAGTGACCATTATCTCCTAGATGTAACGGCTTGCCACAATGTTGGCTTACACCACTTTCATAGCCTGCATGTCTTTTTTGTCCTTTTGCACAAGAGGTTAACCGTATGCTCACACGAATGTAATATTAGCACTATAGGGTAGGAAAAGATATCTTATTACTAACCAAACTAACAATCTTCCATTTCCTCTTCAATTGTCTTGTAATAATGAAACCGTTGCAGGCATAGGAAAGTAGCCACTACAGCGTTAGGCTGTTTCTCTCAGTTGCTTGAGGTGATACTATGGCCTTGTTCTCTTAGTATATAGTTGTATATGATGAAGAATGAAGGCCCCTTTTCCTGAAGTAGGGTTGTCTTTGATGTTTATTGGTTCTGTCAATAAACGACTTACAGTGGACTCAAAATAGGGTCTTACGAGTGTTCAAACAGTCCTAGATACAGCTTGGTCTATAATAAATACTACCATGAGACAGGCGTTGCTTAAGGAAACAGAGGCACCGTAAATCGTAGCTTACCATGTTCTGGTTATTAACTGCAGAGTAGCTCACAATCACTGTGGCTCACAATGTAGAGCGCTCAAATGCCTGAATAGTACAGGAAAACAATTACAGAGAGCTAAATCAAATCCTAACGTAGATGGCAATACTGATCACTTGTTACTTGAAACGTTTGGATAGTTTATCTTTCGTATTCTACCGGCGACTAACAAAGGATTATCCTAAATATATCTAAATCTGCGAATCATAGATTTCTTTTATATATACGCTTTTTAACACGCACATAATAAGGTTTTATATGTGCGAGTACAAACAAGTCAAACACGATAAGTATACATAACAATTCGTTTTGCAATTTTAGAACACCGACCGATTATGAACAATCTGCCCCTCCATTCCCAAAATTCCTTAAAGTTCAAATAAGAATTTTGATATATTTTTTTAATATTGTAAGTTTTTGTTTTTATTTTACCTCAAATGTTGGTACTTTTTGTGTTTGATAGGTGCAAAGTAAAATGGCAAAAAAAGTCTATCAAAATATCTATCCATGCCCTTTCTAGAGTTTTTTGCACTGAATATTTAAATTTGAAAAGTATAATTTTGTTTTGAATTGTTCAACTAAAATGTTAAGATTTTTTACAATTTTCCGTATGCCTTATAAAAGGTATAAAATAAATGTCACACAATTTTGCTTGTGTTTTCAAAAGTCTGAACTTCCTGTGGAGTTAGTATGGCAATATACGCATTTTTAATTCTACTTTTTAAAAACCTTAAACGGCCTTAAGATGCAACTGCTTTAACAGAACCGAATCTGTCCAAATGAGCTAGCATTGTGTGTGTTGGTTTTGTTAATAGTAACACTAATCCTCCATAAGTATGCTCTTCTTTTAGCGATATCCTTCTCTATCAAGGAATTTACACAATGGTTAAGTAACATAATATAGCTTGCATTCTAAATGGTCTCTTTAATATTCATGGCTATATCCATCTGGGAGAGGTAAGATTGCAGCAAACAGAGCAAGCAGAACAGGTGCTACGTAGTCTAAACTACGCGTGTCCAATATATTACTTTCACAGATTCAAACGAGGTGGTGGAGGCTGTAAACATTTTACTGGATGTGCGCAATTAGTCATAGGACAGAATGCTCTACGAAACATGATGCATAAAAATAGAGCGTCTGTATTTAAAAGTCCTTACGGGCCAGGCAGAAGAAAGAGATCTTTAAACGATGGTGACGAGCTCCAAATACCAAACGATGACTATAGAATACTTGCAGACGATGTTGAACTTTACAATGTGATTTTAGGGCAAATAACGACAACAAATTCTAACGAGTAGGTTGACATTTTACTAATGCATTATTTTGTTCTTTCTAACTTTTAAATCCAGAAGTCTGAAAGAAGATTTTAGAAATTTCTATTTCGTACTTAAGGTTATTTAAAGCTAGTTAACTAGGATGTACGTTTTTTCAGTAAAGAGCAAAAAAACGGAAAAGGTTTATAATATAAAGAAAAGAAACTGCTCTGAATTGTTAAAATATTTAAAAGGCGCCTGCAACTACATGTACATCAACGTCAGTTAATGTCGAATGTCAATGACTCTCTGATATATTTTACAATCAAAATATCTTGAGCTCATCGTGTTAAAGAATGGAAGAACTTTGATAATCTGGAAAATATTTTATTATTGTTAAAGAATATTGTCTTTATATCTATCTAATTACCTACAAGTGTATGTAATGTGCAAAATGTCTCTTTTTTAATATGATTGGATTAAAAATGGCTGTTGACTTTATGTATGGCATTCTTTTCCTGATGTTTCTGACAAGGCAATTATGTCCACAACGTGCACGTTTTTATTGTTTCCCGATTTTCAATGAAAGTCCAATCTCAGACGGCTAAGGTATGTCTGGATTTGCATGGAAGGTTACTGCATTGGCATTCTGTGCATGAACCATGTGTATGAAATATGCGGACTTTATGGAACATGCATGATTACTTATTTCCAATCTTAATAAATGAAAGCAAATGTATGATACTTTGATTATGCCATTGTTGTTGGGGTTTTTTCAACAGACTTTTACATATTATTCTGCATGGATCAGGACATTTAAATATAACCACTAGTAATGCATGAATATGCATGTTATAATAATCAGTACAATGTTGATATTTTTCTGAATGTAAATGACAACGATGTGTTTTTTGTTGTGGACATTTCAATCGATGTGATGTATTATATTCACATTATCGCTTGCCAGGATTATGCACGATATCGTCAAATCACTTTCCCATATTCAATGATATATAACTATTTCAACAATTCACCCTGCCTGATAATACATGTTGCTTGTTACAGATAGGATGATTCCTCTTCACAGATAGCTTGTCTCTTCGTTTGTTTGTTTGTTTGTGTCTGTTTGTTTAATTGTTCAATATATTGTTAACAATAGTAAAAGGACATGCATCGTACGTTTAAAATGAGCAGACGGAAAAAAATAAATGTCTGTTCTTTTTTTAAAAAAGGGAAAAACAATACATATATCAAAATATACTTTATATATAATAAGAAGGAAAGAAAAACAAAACAAGATGTCCATATCATATACAGTAATGCCCAATGGGTTCCATGTCAAAATTTCTCGTAATATTTGTCACTGCTTACAAGTCGATGACAAAAGCATTTGCAGATAGGAGCGCGGGAGGACAAAACAGATACCAATCAAAACACATTTAAAAAAATCACAAATAAATTATATATATACTTAATATCGACATGTAACGACATACAAAAAAGGAAAGATTACAACTGTCGAGATTTGTTACCCTTACCTTTCTATTTTCCGGTCATTGTTCACTAGTGGTCGTTATCGGTGAGCCATGGGATAAGTGGCAGACAAAAAAGCAACCGATGATTTACTTGCACCTGTCTTAACTGGTGCTTTGCCTTATTCTACGCCTGTTAAGGTGGTGTAATGTCTAATCAATCATAAAAAAACATAGGGATTTTATTAATTGGTCAAATAGATAAAGTGACTCGACACATCTTTATATTTAGCAAGTCAAAGATGGTGTCAATAAGAGATGGCATTGCAAAGCAAGAAAAAAACCAACACCGTTTCAAATAATGTTCAACATTCAATCATTGACTGAATAAGTTTTTTTCATATTGCTTAGGGTTTCTTCTTTCAAAATTTTCAAGTAATTTCTGTAATTTCTCAATTAAAGTGATCAATTGCTAAGATTATTAATAAGTTGGTTATCATACTTATGTAATATACACCTTTTTACAGATTCAAAAGAGGAAAAGGTTGCCGCGGATTCACAGGCTGCGCACAGTTAGACGCAGGTCAGAGTGCACTTCAAGCAATGATTCATGCAGATAGAGCGTCATTATTTGGATCAGATGGACCAGGAAAGAGGAAGCGATCAGTAGATCAGATGCAACAAGATGCATAGATAGCAAGGCTGCAGTTTCCTTTGTAACGCCATAGTTCTTATAGGTAATTATTTTGAAGTGTTGAAATGTTAAGAGTATAAGCATAAAATTTATCAGGACCTCTAGATTTATGCACCGACGTCGGTGTTTGAAGAGAGGGGGATTTTATAACAAATAACCAGCTACACAAATAACTAAAGATTTGCAATATCACACATAAGAATTTTTTGCAAAAACTGCCCGAGAAAACCGACTAAACACTCTTGACATTACAAAAACAACAAACAAAAAAATCGGTATGCGTAGTTACCTACTGTAGTCTGCGATACACCGTGAAAAGTTTCACAACACTAAATCACTCCATGAGTATACTTCAAGTAAGATCAGCCAACTTGTATTTGTGCTAGTAGAATTGGTTTTAAGTGACAGTCTAAGAAGAGTCTATAAAAAAGTCTGGATGTACCAGATGTAACTAGCCATAGTGTGAAACAGTCGGCTAATATTCTTTCTTGAAAGAAAAAAATAATGTTGTTCAATGTAGACAATTGCAAATGTATATATGTATAAAATACATTTTTGTTTATGTTTTTGTATTTCAGAATCACCGTTGTGAAGTTGGATTTGCTTTTTTGATATTGGAGTGAATGGAATCTTATTTTCAAAATTCTTTCATCAATTGGAAAGGATGCCTTTGGCCTATATGATTTGTTCCTGTTATCTGTGAAGGTGCAACCGCACCAATTGACATGTGCATTCTGTCTCATCTCGACGTAAGCGGTTTTATCTAACAGTAAATCTCCAAGTCACGTCTAGGTGAGACAGAAGTCAAAGATGACTTTTGAATATTGTCTTGTAAGATTAATTTTGTTACAATTCTTATTGGCACAACAAAGAGCTTCCACAAAAGCGTTGATTATTTGCATATTCAGTGAACTTGTGACAACAGCATTACAATCAATCAGAACAATAATAAAGTATAGCCGATATTGCTATCACAAGGTCAAAGACTCCATGATCGTATAGAATATTTTACTTAAAATATTCTATGGTGACATCAAAATGACGTAAATTGTCACATAAAACACTGTTTTCTTCGATGACTTACGTCATTTTGTCGCTACTATATAGGTACGGTATAAGTCTTTTGTGAAAAATAGGTCGTAAATCAGATGGATTGGATAAAATTATTGACAGTTTGTGTTTTGAGTTGTATGATGGTTTAACTAGATCATAATATTAAGGTGCCGAACAACGAAAAATACAAATTGTGAATTGAGAGTCGAATTATCAGTTGGTAATTTTTTGAAAATAAAACATTTGACTTTTTGTGTCCATTATTTTTCCCATAAATCTATTTATCCTTGAACTTCAGATAGTGGTAAGTGCAGATAACTTTAATTTAATCAATTACTTTATTTTGTCAAACTGACATATTTTATGCAATATTTCATCCAGATATCAAACGTATTGTTACAATTAATTACCCGAATCTAACACCAAATCTCAAACCTTTGCTTTATCTTTTATTAGATAATCTTCCTTTTTTACGTTCGTATGTAACATTATTATTCTCACAGTGCATGCTGTTTCAGGCTATCAAATTTACATTTGAGGTTTAAGATTATATAGCTTTTTGAGTTTTTCAATTTTAAAGAATACGTGTTTTCCAAAATCTAAAATAACAAATTCAACGCATTTTTTTTTAAATGCCCTCTAGCCCTATACCCTTAATAGATAGAGAGATTAAAATACCAAAGATCATAATGTCACATATAGATAGCCTATCAATGATATTTACAACTCACTGTAGACAGATATAGAATGTATTATACACTAATTCTAGAATTGTAACACAGCATTGTGAATTATATGTGAGGTCCACTTTGTTTGCTATAAACTATTGAACAAAATTGTGATGTAAGTAATATTGTATAATAAACATATGATGTATTTTTAATCAGTAAACATAATGTATGTCAGTTTATTGGTTGTAGTATTGTTTCTTGAATAAACATCTTAATTGGGATTGGTTCTTGTTATAAAATTGTCTATATGGTCATTTGTTTGGACACGTCTTCACATCAAATTAAAAGCACACAAAAATTTCTGAACACAGATGTCAGAGAAATTTATTTGAAGTATAACGCATCTGTGAGTTTGAAATACTCAGCACAAAGTATATATATATACACTAATCAGAATGAACAAAATTTTAAAGTTATCATAGCGGTTTCAGGTTGATCACACCTCATTAAGGGGACAGTTCTTTCTCAACAATGAGATGCTGGAATGCCATGGTCACTGCTAGCCTTTGCATACGGTAAGGCTTACAACTGGCCAGAATATCACAGCATTTGGCATACATTTGAAGTATAGTCTGTAAATTGTATTTTTATTCGTTTTTATTATTGGTTTTATTTCAAAGAACGTGTTAATAATATCGTCTACAGGCTTTTTTCTTTTAATCTGAAACAATTACGCAGTTCGGATAAAGTGATATTGTTCAGATATTGTAGACCAGATGCTTATAAAGGAATTACAAATGATAAATCAGACTTGAAGTACTAGCAACAGCAAGGGTAACATAAAATACTCCATGGAATAAGCAAATTGGAAAAAAAAGCTGTTATCATTTGTAATTCCATGATACGTATCTCGACCTTAAACATATGAAAATTAAATAAGATCGGATGATTTTAACCATAAAAAATGCAACCTTTTGATCAAAAGTTATTAAAATATTAATCATTTTTTTAAATAATCTAAAATAGGATACTGTGAGTAAAATAAATAGGCAATACTAATATAAATCTATAAAACTCTACTCTTTATGCATGCCAAAAATTGCTATAGTGTGTCATGTAAGCCCCGGGGGGACCGCTCAAAATGGCAATTGGTACTCGTAGTCATCATAATAAATGGCGTAATATGGTCTGATTTTGTACCATAGGTGACGTCTACGTTTTTGGAAAAAGGGGTGGTTTTCAGCATAATTTACGCCAATAGGGTTCTAAATTCAGGCTACCTTGTCGACCAAGGGTCACTTTTCACTTTGAATTGATCAGCTGGGTATTTTGTTGTACATGTTTTGAATAAAAAGGAGAAAATAACTTTTTAATACCCAATTTGTTAGCAAATGGTCATTACAAACACTCTAAGAAATTTTCCGTAAATTTTACGGTAAAATCACTGGCAATTTGGTTGCCAACACTTTACCGTAAAATTTACAACTTGCCGTAAATTATTCTACGGTATTTTAGAAATTTCCCGTAAATTCTACGGTAAAATCACTGGCAATTTGGTTGCCAACACTTTACCGTTAAATTTACAACTTGCCGTAAATTATTCTACGGTATTTTAGAAATTTCCCGTAAATTTTACGGTAAAATCACTGGCAATTCGGTTGCCAACACTTTACCGTAAAATTTACAACTTTGTCGTAAATTAATATACAGTATTTTACTGGCCATACCAAGAGACAATATGCAGCCTTAGTACAATAACTACAAATATACTTTATATTTAGTATATATTTTCTGTGGTGTCAAATTGTCTTTTTTGCTAATAATTTACGGAACTTCCCCGTTTTTTCCACATATTTACGGTAAAATCCCGTAAAAATACGTCAAATTTACATTTCATCCGTAAATATTTTCTTACGGGAATTCACCGTTAAAAAATACCGGTTTTCTACCGTAAAAATACGGTCATTTCTTAGAGTGAAGTTACGCCATTATGCCATTTGGGGTGCAATTTGCTATCAACAATTACGCCATTTAGGGTCCAATTATGAGGTGTCCTGACGAGCATGGTTGCCATTTTTTTTAGAGTGGCCCCTCCCCCGAATGTATGAATGGTAAAATCTTGCAGTGAACTTAGCAAATCCCGCTACAGGTTATAATACATGTCAAGGTCGTAATTTGCCAAAACTGATTTTTTGACAGATTCACTATTTTTGTGCTTACTACAAAACACCGACAAAATTTCATTTCAAGAGAATGATTGGACATGTGAAGTAAATCTACACATTTTTAAGACAATCAACAGAAAATATTGGGCTTAATGGTCTTTGAAAGAGTTTATCTCAGTTATACACTCTAAGAAATTTCCCGTAAATTTTACGGTAAAATCACTGGCAATTTTGTTGCCAACACTTTACCGTAAAATTTACAACTTGCCGT
>JXSR01S009611.1:51472-62953 GCA_000969725.1 Ophiothrix spiculata
TGGAACTTCCCCGTTTTTTCCACACATTTACGGTAAAATCCCGTAAAAGACGTAACAAATTACATTTCATCCGTAAATATTTTCTTACGGGAATTCACCGTTAAAGAATACCGGTTTTCTACCGTAAAAATACGGTCATTTCTTAGAGTGTACGTGTTACTCTTTACAACCTTTGACGGACCATAACTTGACTTTTTGAAGTTGTGTGAAGTTCATTAAGGTGTCATTTTAATCCTTAAAGCATGGTCTTTTGCAAGTAATTAAAAAAGCGAAATGACAAGAGGTGTCATTTACGGCTTGTTTGGGATAGACGGTCACATATGTAATACTTATCGGAATTGCCTGGCCCGTGTTTTACACATACATGGTTGCTCATATAGTTGGAATAAAAATATTTTCCCACTTTTCTATGTAAAGGTCAATTTATGATGAAAAAATCGGAAAACTTATATTTCTTTTAGTCAGATTTGATAGGTAATCTTGTTGGGTGTGAAATGGAACTCCGAATATGATCAAGTTTCTCATGTACTGGTAAGAGGTCAACAACAAAAAATGGTCAAAAACGTGATTTTTAGGTCCAATTTGATTTAACCCCGCCTTGTTCAAGGTCACTTATCTACTCAAGTTGAGTGGTCATATGGAATGTTTATCTATAGTAGAGTGATAAGCAGGGGATGTCTTTGTCACACTTGACTGAGCCAAGAGAATGCTTGGAAACAAGGCACAACATTATCCTTCAACGCCCCTCAATTTACAAAAATAGGGTTTCAGTGAACATGGAATGGTTCCCGGCGGCTTATAACAGCTTAAAAGCTTTACAAGATGTCACATACCGCCGGGGACCATTCCACGTTCACCACAACCCTAATTTTGGGGTGAATGTCAAATTACTGTCAAAAATAAGCGATTCGTGCATTTTTTTCCTAAATCTCACAGAAAATTCTCATCAGCACAACAAAAGTTCCCAGAAAGTTTTTTTCTATTATTCACAGCAAGTTACTTTTGCAGTTAAGATGAAGACCTTCGGAAATAAAATATGAAACCAACGATATATTTGGAAATGTGAACGGCTTACTGAAAAATGTGACCGTTATCCTAAACCAGCAGTAAATGCCAGCTCTTGTCATTTTCACCTTTTAAATTTTTTGCAAAGGATTAAAATGACACGTTAATAAACTTCACACGATTTCCAGAGTTATGGTCCGTCAAAGGTTGTCAGGGAGTAAAACGTATAACTGAGATAAACGCGTTCAAAGATCAGTAAGCCCTATATTTTTTGTTGATTGTCTTGCAAATATGCAGATTTATGATTTCTTGAAATGAAACTTTGCTGGTATTTTGTAATAAACACAAGGATTGTGAATCTGTCATAAAATCAATTTCGGCAAATATTACCTTGCACTGAAAACCTAAACTGGTCAGTGTGACTAACTTTAAGCTAGTCCAGACGGTACACATCTAGACTAGCTTTAAGTTAGTCTGTATTGCTGGACTAACAAGGATGATTAACTTAACCTAGTCCAGCATGCTGGACTAGTCTCATTTTACTTGCTTGACTAGTTTTAAGTTAGTCTGTTGACCAGCTTGAAGTTAGTCCAGCAAGCTGGACTAGTTTAGGCTAGTCGCTTGACTTGTTACTGACTAGTTTTAAGTTAGTCCAGACGGTACACATCTTGACTAACGTTATAAGCAGACTTGACTAACGATACGTTAGTCCAGCGGGACTAGGCAACGTTAGTCAGGCAAGCTAGTCGAGCACGCCAGTGCACATGCATGTACGATAACAAGCTTTTAAGCTTAATCCACGATGTATATATAGCTAATTCGTCAATAATGTTGATAGAGGTTTAAGAGTGACATATGACCAAAATAGTCCGTGAGCTGCATATAATCAAATGTTATGATTCACGATACATCAGTACATAATGGTGATATTTATGAGGTCAAACAACGGCACGATGTTTTACATGTCTGTGCTGTCCACCATGTTGCCATCAATGACTCCACCTGACCGCTCAGCCTGACTAACTTAAGCTAGTCAAGCCAGCTTGACCAACTTGAAGTTGGTCAAGCTCTTTTGTACTGTCAAGCTAGTCAAGCTCTCAGTCTGGCAAACTCGTCAAGCAAGGTTTTGCACGTTAGTCAAGTGGGCTTGACTAGTTTACAAGCTAGTCAAGCAGGCTTGACTAGTTTAAAGCTAGTCAAGCCTGGCTTGACTAACGTCAAACTAATCAGGCAAGCCTGACTAGTTTAAAGTTAGTCAAGCAGCTGCTTGACTAGTTAAAGTTTTCAGTGTGACATGTATTTTCACCAGTAGCAAAATGGTGACAGCGGCGGGAATTTTGACATTTTGTACCAATTTTTGATAATATCTCAAAAACTAAGAAAAAATATCGTAAATGTGAAAAATGTATTCCTAACTATTGTTTTCTAGATATTTAAAGTAAAATGGTTCTAAATGTTATCAAAGCAAAATTTAGTTAGCTTTCTCGTACAATTGTGGGCCTCGAAACATGATTTTTTTTTATCGTAGGGCCAATATTTCACATTTAGGTCCAACACTGACCTCACAATCATGTTCAGAAACAGAATCTGCAAAGCACTATACAACGACTCCACACTATATGGCAATCAAAAGACATCAAAAGGCAACCCAAACTACAACTATATCATACACTTATACTGCCAATACTCATGTATGGCTCAGAAACGTGGACACTTAAGAAATGTGATAAAAACAGATTGATGGTCTTTGAGATGGCCTGCTTACGAAAGATCATGGGTGTCACAAGACTAGACAGAATAAGAAATCAATCTATTAGAGAGACACTTGGCCAACAGAACACTGTCATAGATATAATTAGGCAAAGAAGACTCAGATACTTTGGTCACATAATCAGAAGGGATAATCACAGATACCCAAAAATATAGGGGAGAACACATGGCTCTAGACCCAGAGGAAGACCGCAAAAGAGATGGTGAGAATGCATTAAAGAAGACTGCACATCTAGAGATATCTTGCAGATGTTAGAGTCACCTGGCATCAAACAAAAGTGCTTGGCAGACCATTGTGAATCAGAAGCCATCACACAGCATGCTGGTGTGGAAGGCATAGGTCAAGGTAGGTCAAGAGTTTAAATACATAGCAAATAACGAAGGGATAACAGGGCCCTTAAAAATGAATATCAAAATACAAAATAGATACATTTTATTCAAATTTTAAACAAACCTTTTGCGATTTTTGCACTAACCCCAATTTGAGCGCAAAATGTATTTAAGTCCACCCTTTAAAGACAAGGAAATGCATGGCAAAGTAGATCTCCGCATATAAAATATTTCACCTATCACTTATTTTGTGTTCATTTGGATCATAAAATAGTGTTGTTATATCGTAAAAATCGTAATGCATTTTCAGCCGGGATTTTTTTTGCTGTGACCCCAATTTGAGCGCATATTTCGCCGATTAATCACTGGTTCCAGAATCCTTGAGGCTCAAAATGTACAGCAAGTTGTGTTTATTTTTAATGCTTAGTAGTGATTTAACGCTTAAAAGTCCCTTAGGAACTGTTCTAAAATTTGACGAAATTTTGGATGTTAAAAGCCTTAAATTATTTCAATTTCATATACCGTTATTTTCATAACCATATAACCAAATTTCATTTTCTTTCTTAACATATCATCCGCAGTAACATATCAAACAATCATGGAAAATTTGAATAACATAAACTCTTTCCAATTTTTGAACAATATTTGAAAAGTTTCAAAGGGCTGTAACTCAAAACTGTTAAAATATAAAGCACTTTTTGCGCTCAGAACTTCATATAAAAACCGAAACCAAATGCGGTAATTTCTGTATCCATAAAAAAATATTAACATTTTGCTTATATTAAATGGACGGACATGGTTATACATCGTATAAAAACCAGACATAATAAAGGAATAGCGATTTAATTACTTGAACTAAACCAGGGTTTCTAAAACATTAGTCTGTTTTATTAGATTGAATTTAATTGATTCCGTTTTTATGACAGAAACATTATTCGCAAGTGTAATTGAAAGTCCATTTTTATTTTGATAATAAAACTGTTTCCAAGCAATAAAATGTATTTCACAGGGAACATTTGTAGATATTATTGGTGATATAATACATGAAGGGGGACGCTTATATCGATGTGAATAAGGTATAAAGATTCTCTAAGTATTCATGAAAAATACATTAAACTTATCGATTATAATATAAAAATCACGTAAACACACATATAACTAGGAGTGGGCTATAGAGGGTCATATTTAGGTCATAGTTTCAGAATATGCTCATCACATCTTAACTTGCTGAGTTGATGCGTACTGATACCAAATCTGAAAAAAAAAATGATAAAAGTACGAATTTTGGACTGCTTTGGCCGAAAATTCAAAAAATCCAAGACGGCCGCCAACAAAACTTAAAAATCCAATGTTTTCATCATTTTATTGCACTTTTAATTTTTTTTTCTTGCAGTAAAGAAGTTTAGTTTATGGAAGCAATGTCCAGAAGTACATTGTTGAAGGATTTGTAAAATTTTGACTTTTCGTTTTCGCAAAACGGACAATTTTGATCAAAATTTTGCATGAGGGCGCTTTTCATCGTTTCTCGCAAGCTGGCAGTCGCTACGTCATAAAAATCATTCAAAATTGTATATAATCACTACTTTGATCCACCCAAGAACTATGAAAGGTCTATTGCAAATAGTTTGGTCGCAGACGTGTCATTATTTGTGTTAAAAACCAGTCTCAATCAAAATATATGGTGAAAAGTTCGTTGACCTATACAATATTTTAATTAGACTTGGAAACCGCATTTGAGAAACACGAAAAATAATACTGTAGGAAAACCGTTTGAGCTAGAATGTTCAAATTTTTTATGTGCATCAATATAATTATTTTCTTTAATTGTAGGGGCTCAAAAACCTGCAATGTTTGAAAACGACTGAGTATTATTAAAAAGCACCCTCGCTTTCAATTTTGACCAAAAATGACCGTTTCTCGAAAACAAAAAGACTGTAGAGGAACAAGTACTTAAGTCACATTTTGAAATTGAGTTATTGGTGGTTTTGAGTTAACTGTAAGGCAGAAAATATTTTGACATTTTTTGGGGACGATATAATCCATCGTAAGCGGTTGTCACCCTTGAGTGAATTTTGGGCGATTTTTTAAAAATGCTCAAAGTATGTCGAGAAACATAGCAAATTAATTGTCATTTCCGTAGATTACAAATATGTGACCCGTCATATCGAAAGGTACCTTAAGGTCGGCAAAATTAAAAATTGATTTTTTGGTCTAATCGGAAAGATTATATTTTACGCTTTAAAATGTCACCTTGCTTTTGGTTATTGGATGTTTGATTACAAAGTTACATCCAAATTGGTAAAAGGTATCGGGCTGATTCCGAAAACTAAAGTTCTGAGAAAATCAAGTTTAAAGTTTCTGTACTGGTTAAACGTGAATGGAGAAAGGATTTTTATCTCGGTTTTTAAAACATTTGTCTTATGTTTTGGATGTTGGAACCTGATTAATATGATAGAATACACTTCAAAAGTAACGTTTCTGATGAAATTAGAAATTCGACCTTGGACGTGATTTTTGACTATAATCAGCTTCAATGGCCTGTATCTCGTAATTTACTATGCCGGTATTAAGGTACCTTTCGATATGACGAGACACATATATATACTTTTACATACCTTGATGGCTTGGTTAAAGAGATATAAGCCAAAAATCGATCAGAGGTCAAATGAGATCAAATTTTCAACAAGCTCCGATTTGCCCGAATGATACGTCAAAATATTTGTCGTGACTTGTCGTGACTTGTCGTGACTTGTACATTCCAAATATATATACTTTCATAATGTTTGGAGTATTTAGTTTGAGATAATAAAGATTATTTGATAGGCGATCACGATTTTAGAGGAAAAAGTACTTAAGTCCAAAATAGCGATTATTGATTACATAAAATTAATTAACTATAAATGATAAACATATAATAACATATACCTAATATGTATTCAATACCCTTTTGCACTTTAAAGTTATAGAAAAGTCAGAACTTTAACGCTTATATCTCAAAACGTAATATTATGTGACTTAAGTACTTCTTCCACTACAGTCTTCTTAGTGCAAATTTAACATAACCTTGAAAAATGGATTTCTTGTGATGATCCTTTACACCATTAAACATGTTCTGTGAAGTAAAATAGTGAAAAGTGAGATGAAAAATGACAAAAGACTTGATTTTTTATTCAAATTGCGATCATTTTTATTTTATCGCAATTTTGGCCAAAGCAGTCCGAAATTTTTATTTTTGCAGAGTACTAAGGTGTGATGAGCATGTTCTGAAACTATGACCCCTAATATAACCCAGAACTAATTGAATTCTAAAATAACATGCCAAATCTGGTCGGATTGGAGGATATCGGCCACAAAAAATCACAAGTGTTATTAAAAAAGGTATGAAGGTGGTTTGGCGCAGAATGAGGTGTAGGATAGGTACGAGCTTAAATTAATGGTATTGGACACAATTTTAACGATTTTATCTCGGACTTTTAGCGTATTTTATTACTGTATCTTGCGATTTTATTAAATGCGATCTTACACGTGCGTCATTCTTATATTTACGCATTAAACCATACGCGTGTCTATAGACGGGGATCAAAATGCACGCACAGTCCTTAAAGGTATTTGTCATTGATATAAAATGCCATATTTTGCTTAAGTTTGCTTAATATCTTAAAAGTTGAGTTGTTGACCATTTTTTTAAATTTTTTAAATTTCAAGTTACAATCATAAAAATCAAGATAAAAAGTGTGGATTTTTATGATTTTACCATACAAGTCAATGGCAAAAACTGGTAAAACATACTGTTTTTGAAATGAATTTGTCTCAAAACAAAGTCGGTGACCTCCTTTTTTATTCCGAATTGTGATCAGCTCATATGAATACATCCAGATTAAAGAAAGTACAATTAAGAAACAGGTCTCTTTGCACCCTAAAAAATTGGCTAAGATAGGGGATTGCGCCACGTGGGTGCCATGCCAGGGGTCGATTTCACTAACGTTATAATGCATCGTTAATCCATCGTTAGACCAAAACCTGTCGTAAGCTACAACCACCTCTTGACCCAACGCAATGTTAACAAAGGGTTCGATTTTTCCAATGCATAATTCATATACCTTACGATGCAGTGAACACTTACGAAAGATTTTCATGAATATCTAGTTGTAGTTACGAGCTACGCTCTTCGTAGCTACGGTGCATCGTAAATGTTAGTGAAACCGAACCCTGGACCGACGCTGCGCGAGTGCGTTGCGACTCCGCTGTCTGTCCCGTCGCGCGCTACTATTACTTGACTACAACGAAATACACATCTTACGTTTTTCCGCCAAATTGTGGGTAAGCAAAGAAAAACGCTTGACTGGCTCGACAGCCACGTTCTCAGTCAAATTACCATTCTGTTACCAGAGTACGAATGCTTCATGTATCAAAAAATAAGAAAAATGAATATAAATCTTATATATGCCAAACCACCTTAAACGTCTGACTCATGAATATTCATTTTGATCACCAAGTATACGGTCGTCTGATAATTTCCATGATAATTTTTTTACTTGAAGCCTATATGTAGCGAATGTAGCTAATGACAGACTGGGAATCTTCGGTTCAGTTCTTCGGAACATGTTCGAAATTTGTATTTAACTTTTGAGTCCGTATGTACGTTCTATTCAGAACACTTTAAAATATTTGTCTGACTCATGAATATTCATTTTGATCACAAGTATAGGGTCGACTGATAATTTCCATGATTGAAATCCCTTACTTGAAGACTATGTAGCGGCCTAATGACAGACCGTGAATCGTTGGTCCAGTAGATCGGAATATCAATACCAAATGAAACCATTGATTTAAAAAAAACCAACACAAAACCCCAAAAATATCGACCAAGCCGTCCATTATTACAATTTAATTTAGGGAAAAGTGTATTAGGATTTTTTTTTAAATCAAGGCATATATCCTAAAATTTCATTATTTTGTTGTTTTTCAAAGGTTACTTAATGTATATGTTATAGTGCTAAATATGACTAAAACCCTCCGGCGTGAACCTTGTTAATTTCTAATAGGATCATAAACCTGGAAATGTATTAACAAAGTGACATGTGATTTTGTATTAAGGAATACGGCATAATTAATTTCGTTGCTTCTTTTTGTCCTTGTTCTTTACAACTATACATTAAATAACATTTTACGAGTTTATCATTAGTGTTTTCAAGTCTCTACCATATACGTAAATTCAGTTGTTCAAAAGAGGCGTGTTTTACCGCTTTGAGCCTGTTTCCATTCCACTGCAGTAAAGCAATAAATGAGGACTATTTTCTTCTAAATTTTTTACAATAGAAGGAAAACTATACATTGCAGGACCTAAGATTAATTATGGCAAATATGTTATGGGGCTTGATTTTTCTGACTCTTATTGCTTTTCCAACTCAAAACGTAGCTGCTGATGAGACAAACGCTAGTCATTGCCCACCACTATGGACAAAATTCCAAAGTCATTGCTATCGAATCTATGGACAACGAACGAGTTGGACTGAAGCAGAACAGCATTGCCGGGAAACAATGTCCTGCAATGGCGATGCCACGGCACATCTTGTATCTATCCACAGTGAAGATGAAAACAGCTTTGTCTACACTTATTGGCAAAGTTCTATGATGTCTGACTGCACGAATAGGAATGACTCGTTGTGGATTGGCATGACTGTAACAGACAGCCAAAGTGGGAACGGCTTTACGGCTTGGGCCGACGGAAGTAGCGTTGAGTTCACCAAGTGGAGCCCATGGCAACCAGATGATTACAATGACCGAGAAGACTGTGTTGAAATGTGGCAGAGAGATTCAATCATCGGAGACAAATGGAATGACAGACCGTGTGACGGATGGATTCCTTTTATTTGTAAGATGGCTCTTAATTAGACCGATGTTTTGAAAATAATAGCAAAATAGCTTGGTTTTAAGTTTTGTAAAATTTAAGCACAGGATAGTTTGTGTTGGGAAATGATTAAAGGATTTGTAGATATAGTTATCATTCACATATTTCTTAAAGACCTTAGAGGTTGAAATGATTTTGATCCATTGAATGGGATATTCATAACGTTGCTAGCGTTTCACTTGTGCTATAACTGTTGAAAAATCCATTCGCTATTTTTTGTCGAGTCATCAAATAACAACCCCGATATAGCAACGGAGGTCGGACTAAATGCAATATTTTCATCATAATAAAGTACGTGACATCACTTTTGCAACAAATGAGAAGCCGAACACTTTTCTTGCACTGTGACACTATGATCCACGATATATTAAACACCCGACATTATGACGCTTCTTTTTTATAGGATATTATGTTCAATTGAAGCCTAGCCTTGGTTCCAAAGACGGCAGAAAAAGACAAACCACCTCCTCAGGACTAAAGAAACTCTGGAAGCTAACATTATTTCACTGGAACACAAGAATAATATGGTCGCACACTGCCTTATTTGTCAACCCTTTAATTTCTTTCTAGCCACTTATAATCCGTACCGTGCTTCTAAAATATTGACAACATTAGACAAGAGAAGACTCTCTTGTGATATTGTATTACAAATTTTTCTGAATAAAATAATAGATTTTGGTCTTTAATACAACAACAAGTTTTATTATTCATCAAGACATAATAATGACTCAAGATTAAAAAACACAATGCTCATCGCAGAACAATCGTAAGCAACTTGTGAAACACTTAATATCCACATATCAGCTAGAAATGGCTTGTGAAGGTCTAGGCAGTATATTTAGCATAGATTTATAGGTATACGAGTATGCATGTTTCAAATTTAAAATGTTCGCCAAAATGACGACCAAGTAACATACTTTAATGAAAATGGATCCAAACAGACTTTTAAACGATTAATATCACGAATAGTCAATAGAAATAAACATTTAGGGTTACAACAAGATCAGTTGTTCTCAAATAAGGTGGTTCAAAATGGCGCTCAAAATGGCCTACAGTGAGATAAAAAATTACATTAAACACGTCAAATACAGTGTGTCCCAGAATGAAGTTACCAAGATTTCAACGCTGCATAATTCAAAAACCAAATTATTCCAGACAATGTAACTTGATGACATTGCCATGCCTGATGTCTTGACTTGCTGTGGTGCAAAAATAAAGACAATTACGTGACATCACTTTTGCAACAAATGAGAAGCCGAACACTGTTCTTGTACTGTGACACTATGATCCACGATATATTAAATACCCAATATTATGACGTTTCTCTTCCTAAGAATATTATGTTAAAATGAAGCCTAGTCTTGGTTCCGGTAAAGGCAGAAAAAGACAAATCGCCTCCTTAGGACTAAAGAACCTATGGGAAGCTGACATCATTTCACTGGAACACAAGAATAATATGGTCGCACACTGCGTTATTTGTCAACACTTTTTTCTTTGTAATTCGTGCTTCTAAATACAGTTGGTGCTTAAATGAAGCGCAGACTACTGTCTTATGATAATTAACAACAACATTAGACAAGAGAAGACTCCCTAGTGATATTGTATTACAAAACTTTCTGATCTGAATAAAATAATAGATTCTAAACTTTAATACAACAACTTAAGTTTTATTATAAATTCATCAAGACATAATAATGACCCAAACACAAGGCTCATTTGAATAATTGCAGAACAATCGTAAGCACTTGTGAAACACTTAATATCCACATATCAGCTAGAATTGGCTTGTGAATGTCTAGGCAGTATATTTAGCATAGACTTATAAGTATACGAGTATGCATGTTTTAAATTTAAAATGTTCGCCAAAATGACGACCAAACAACATATTTCAATGAAAATTGATCTAAACAGACTTTTAAACGATTAATATCACGAATATTCAATAGAAATACACATTTAGGGTTACAACAAGATCAGTTGTTCTTAAAATAATGTTGTTCAAAATGGCATACAGTGAGATGAAAATTACATTAATACGTCAAATACAGTGTGTCCCGAAGTTATCAAGATTTCAACGCTACATAATTCAAAAACCAAATTATATATTCCAGACAATGAAACTTAGTGACAATCATGCCTGATGTCTTGACTTGCTGTGGTGCAAAAATAATGCAAATTCATTCATTAGTTTTCTAAAAGCTCCACATGAGTTTAGACACTTTTCCCAGTTTGGTTAAGTTGTAAATTCCACGGTAACGAAGAACAGACATGATCATGCATGATAATATTTGCTCAATCATAAGTGTTTTTGTTTTCAAGATTATTTTAACCTAAATCTGATTCCTTTTCATATGTACAAATCATTTAACCCTCGTCTACCCGAAAAAAGCAACCGACACCAGGCATTTTGGTAATCTCTTTTACATCCTTTGCGGTTATTTTGATGAAAAAAGTAGGGGGTACCA
>JXSR01S009613.1:24238-49920 GCA_000969725.1 Ophiothrix spiculata
AGTATTGTCCCTATAAAGGCCTATTGTGTCCCTAGGGGCCAGCACATGCATAGATGTTCTGGAGTTGTCTAGTTTCTCCTTTGTATTTGTAAATTTCATCATTTATCGGTGCAATCAACTACATACACAGTTCTTCATCATTCTATGGGTCAACACAATGCTTTCTTCTTTCCATCAACCATCATCTTCTGGGTCAACACAAGATTTCCAATATTCTCTTCGGCATCATAAGAGATTATATCTACAATATTGCATCCTCATCATACATAACTTATGTTGGAATCTTCTCTTTAAGCACATTAAAGTTGCACAGACTTTTCTTTCTGATTTCCTGTTTTTATCAACTTAAATGCCATATTACATCACTGCCATCATAGATCTTCTCTCAACCTCATCTTGCTCATACTAATATTTTCAATATGTACATGAAAATTTTACGATGCAGTTTTATCACTGGCATCATTGATTAACCTTCTCTAAATCTCACACAGCAGTGTGCATACAAAAAGTTTTATATCACATTACTACACTCTCAGTGGATCATGTGCAAGCTAACTTGAAGCTAAGTAGCAAAAAACATTCACCAGTTGCAGAAACATCCATGATACTACTGCTGTGACTGCACACTTATAGCTCTCATCCAGAATTACTTCTTATGAGAGCTAATCATCACAAGCTAAAACATCATTATATAAAATCTTCACATGCACTCAGTCCTCTAAAAGCTCTGTCTGCAACAGGATTAGTACACCTTTTCACTTACAAAATTCAAGGACTTTTCAGGAACTTATATAATTTATCGGCAGCGGCCGGCGGAAAATGTATCAACAAAATACATTTGTTGTTGCCCATTTTTGGATAAAAATAATTACATGGTAAAATTTTTTGACATATTTATTTTTAATATTTCTGACATTCAACAATTCAAGGACTTTTAAGAACTTTTTTTGATAAAGTCAGTTTAAATTTCAGAGATGCTACTTGGGTACAGGAAAAAATAGGCGATTAGTCTCGATAAGATACTAATTTCAAGCGGCGGGAGAAAAGCTTCCCTTTGGAGAAGATTTTTAATATTTTAAGTAATAAAATCTCACTTTACATGCACCCTTTTAAACATTTTATGCAACTTTTTATCACTTTAATAAAAAAAAAACTTGAATATTTGAAAATCTGATTAAAAAAAAAATAGGAAAAGTGGTCCAAAATGATCAAAAATGAGAAATTCCTAATAAATTAGGGCATCCTGAGTTTTTCAAGGACTTTCAAGGCCTGGAAAATGCAAAATAAAAAGAACTTTTAAGGACCTGTACTAACCCTTTGCTAGTCCAAAGCAGGGCTTCTCAACTTTGGGTGCACTTAAACACAGTGATTGGCACTTTAATTCTCCGAAAAATAAATACATGGACAAATTGGTGCATTTTGTGTTTTAACATCCGTTTTCTTCATTTATGGGGCAAATTTCAATGCTTCAAACACATTCAGAAGAGTCCTTGGTCGATTAAATATTGATTTTTGAGGGACTTTAGAGAGCTTGTCCAATTTTTTTGAAAACCCTTTTCCTCGAGTTGTATTTCCAAGAGTAGGAAAAAGAGACTCGGTCGAGTAGTAAAATGGAGCAACAGGTTGAGCATGAAAATTTCAAAGCTAACACACAACTAGAACTAGGTCAGAACTCGCTGGTAGTATTGGGCGAGCTGTTGGCCAGTAGAAAATCTATGAAAAGCTTGAAGATTTTTAAACTCCTCCTGACAGTGCAGCGAGTTGTGAGTGACATCTGAAAATTTGAAAAACCATCTATTGATGCTTGTTTGGTGCTAAACTGGGTTGGTCAATTATGCCACTTTACTACTTAGTCAAGCCTCTTTTGTAGACTCTTTCAATACGCGACTAAAACAATTAAGAAAAAGATGAGAATCCCTTGTCTAACAGTAACTACAACATATCAAATGTCATATTCTCTTCAACCATATGAAAATACTTTTTGGTTGGTCATATTTCAGAATACATATTCTAATTCATAAATGGAGAAGGTGTTGAACATTGCCTGTATTTGTTTATGATGTTACATCATCTTCATCACAGTTTGTGGACAAGCATCTTCTCTGAGTAACTTTCTTAATTTGCACCATAGCAATATCATTAGCAATATCTTGATTTTGATTGAATATCAATGATTTTAGATGAGCTTCTTTTCTGAATGAGGCGCTATGGTAATACCTATGCATCATTGCTTCATCTGACTCTGTACAATGTAAACTTTTATTCTCATCCTCTCTCTGCTCTTTGTTATTTTGCACCTTTCTCTCACCCACTTCTCTGGGATTTGGGATATTAACCAACGCACTTCTTCAAATCAATCTATTAACAAGTGCTACGAAAGATGCTTTCAGAAAAATCATTTGTATACTCTCTCCTCTGCTATTTTGCACTATTCCCTAGCCCACTTCTCTGTTGCTAAGGATTATTAACTTCTCCTGATCATTCCATATTAACAAGTGCTATGAAATGATATCCCTTTCTGAAATATCATTTGTAGCGTTTCTCTTTCTCTCTCCTCTGCTGTTTTGAACTTCCCATTACCCACTTCTTTGGGCCAAGGGATATTAACCAAAGCATTTTTCCAGATCAATCTTTATAAAAAAGTACTATGAAATGATCCTTTCAGAATAATCATTTGAATCTTTTCCCCTCTCTCTCTCTCCTCTGCTATTTTGCACTTTTCCCCTCATCCATTTCTCTTGGGTTGGGGATATTAACCAAAGTACTTCTGATCAGTCCATATTAACCAGTGCTATGAATTGATCCGTATTTCGACATAATCATTTGTATCTTTTCTCCTCTCTACTCCTCTGCTATTTTGCACTTTTCCCCTCACCTACTTCTCTGGGGTTAGGGATATTAATCAAAACACTTCCCCTGATCATTCTATATCAACGAGTGATATGAAATGATTTTACTTTCAGAAGAACCATTTGTATCTTTTCTACGTATACTCTCTCTTCTGCTATTTTGAACTTTTCCCCTCACCCACTTCTCTGGGTTAGGGATATTAATCAAAACACTTCTCCGGATCATTCTATATCAACGAGTGATATGAAAGAAATGATTTTACTTTCAGAAGAACCATTTGTATCTTTTCTACTCTCTCTTCTGCTATTTTGAACTTTTCCCCTCACCCACTTCTCTGGGTTAGGGATATTAATCAAAACACTTCTCCTGATCATTCTATATCAACGAGTGATATGAAATGATTTTACTTTCAGAAGAACCATTTGTATCTTTTCTCCTCTCTCTTCTGGACTTTTTGCACTTTTCCACTCACCCACGTCTCTGGGTTTGTGATATTAACCAAAGCACATCTCCAGATCAATCTACATCAACAAATGCTATGAAATGATCTTTTCTGAACAATCATTTGTATTTTTTCTCTTTCTGTTCTCTTTGTTATATGCATTTATTCCCTCTCCCACTTCTCTGGGGTTAGGGATATAAACTAAAGAACTTCTCCTCATCATTCCATATCAACAAGTGCTATGAAATGATCCTTTCAGAATAATCATTTATATCTTTTCCCCTTTTTCACTCTCTCTTCTGCTATTTTGCACTATTCCCTTACCCACTTCTCTAGGGTTAGGGAAATGAACCATTCCATAATAAAAATTGCTACAAAATGATCTTCCGTTTGTGATCATCTCAATCTTTTTTTCAAAAGAAATGCTTACACAATTCTGTTCACATCATGCCACCTGCAAACAAAAATTGACAACAACATTGTCATCTCTTATACTTATACCATCATCTACAAATCATGTTGGATTCCCATAAATATATTGCATGGTCCCCATTTTGCTCCTACCATCATTCTATCAACTATCAGCATCTACCAATCATATCTTGGTAATGTATCCAACAATAACCTCCAATGGTCCCCATTATTCCCACCCCCTATTTTCCCCAGCCTGTTCAATGACTCATCATTAACCCCACCATACTTCATCTTCAACTACCATCTTCCATCACATATCTCTCCTTCCATCATCCTTACCCAGGTACTGCAGGCAACTTCTGCTGATAAATACTCGGAAGGCCGCAGATCTTTTTCAGCAACTTGCTTCTCGTTGAGCCCCCCTGACTCGCGTTGATCACATTGGAAACAGCATTACGATGCTCCTTGTTACTCACATGCTCCTGATAGTACTGTAGAAATTGTGATTAATTATCAAAACAAAATAAACAAACATCATCATCAAACTTCTTCATCCTGATATATACTCATACTTAATTTGAAGGTAGGAGAAATCATCATTCACTCAGTCACAAGAAAACACGAGACAAATTTCTGCTATACATATAGATTAAAAAATTCAAAATAAAATTGAAAATGAATCCATTTCAAAAAATAGGAGAATAACAATTTGTAATGTATGTATACAGGCATATTATTCATCTCTTATAAATACTGCAGTGAGTGCAGGATTATTGTAGATTTTGCCTGATAGGCCAATGCACAAAACTTGCCTTCAGAATTGTCAATATACTTGATAAAAATATGCAAGTGTTTACTTACAGACAATTGTCTGAATTTTGTTAAGTAATATTTAGATTTGCAAATAACCTGTTTTTTTTATAAACTAGCAAAATTTGTAACCAAAGGCCTACACAATTAAGTAAAGGACATATTAGGAAAAATGCAGCTTATCTTGTGGTTCAGACTAGATGCTTGGCACATGCTAGCAAGTTCAAATATCTTTTCAAGTTCACATTAAGCATTCATAGCTTTCGCATTGAAATTTGTATAACTCAACTTAGAGATTCATCTTATGGCATAATTTCAGACATTATTAGTGAAATACTTTGTAACATCCTACTTACTTTGTGACGCTAAACCTAAAATTATAACTTTGCATAAGTTTCCTATCTGTTATATGAACAAGAATAATTCCAAATACACATAAGCAAAATAAATAAATAAATAATCTTCTGGAACAATTGTCATATGATACTAACCATTAACTTTACAGAATCAATCTATACAGAATAGTACATATATTCACTCAAATTAAAATGCCAAATCCAAGCCTAATAGCCATGGAATATTTCCATAACTGACCTTATCTTGGGTGAATGACCTTTGACATATATAGCAGTACAAGCTCTCCACCAGTCTATCATAAATAGCATCCTTCCACTTCAGTTTACCCAGTATCTGACACTGGAAGAAAACATGGCACAATAAACACAATCAGATTTAACAGAATATCAAAATTTATTTATTGTTGATGCTATTATTTTTTTTTATTATTATTATATACTCTCATATTCCTGATCAATCTCATAATAACTTCGTGGCAACTATTACTGGTTGCCATACGGTATCGTAGCCAATCCCTAGCTGTGTTATGTTTTACACCGCCTCTGGCATAAGCCGTTGGAAAACTCGTGGGAAAATACAACTTCCGGGATGGTCACTAAAATTATATTCCTAATCGGTAAAAAAATATGATAAAATCTATAAATAGTGGGGTTCACGCGTGAATCCCAGCGGATTTGGAATAACATAATTATGTTTATTACTATAAGAACACTTTTGTAATTTTTTGTGGAAAGGTCAAAATATGATTTTTGTTATATGTGACCCGTCATATCGAAAGGTACCTTAAGGGTCCCAAAATGAAAATTGATTTTTTTTTGGTCTCATCTCAAAGACTATATAGTTTTAAAATGACACCTTGCTTTTGGTTATTGGATGTTCGAAAATCCAAATCCAAAAAAAGACATTGGGCTGATTTAGAAAACCATAGTTCTGAGAAAATTGAGTTTAAAGTTTCTGTACTGGTAAAACTTGAATGGAGAAAGGATTCTTATCTCGGGTTTTAAAACATTTCTCTTATGTTTTGGATGTTGGAACCTGATTAATATGATAGAATATACTTCAAAGGTAACGTTTCTGATGAAATTAGAAATTCGACCTTGGACGTGATTTTTGACTATGCTCAGCTTCAATAGCCCATATCTCGTAATTTACTATGCCGACATAAAGGTACCTTTCGATATAACGGGTCATTTTCTTCAATACGTGACCATACAGAAATACATGTAAAATGTACCCTAAATTTGCGTTTTAGAAATCCCTCGTCCCTAAATCTACTAGCTTTAGTAAATTGTTTCCTGTGCCGCCTGTAATAACTGTAAGCTTTGCTTAAGGGTGTTTTAAGTACCTCCCTTAATGCCTATAAAAAACACTGCTGAAAGAAGCAACTGCCATAGGAAACCGCCTGATAGAAATATTGCTACAGAACATTTATTAGCCTGTTCTTCGCTGAAAGAGAAACACCTTGAACAAGACGATAATCCCATCTTTATGTTGATATAAACAAATCTTTGAGGGACAGATGTTTTCATATGAAATACAGTTTGATCTAGCAGTAAATTCATAATTTTTACCTCACAAATCTATAGCACTGATAATTTTGCATTGTTCCATTGGTTGATTCATATTTGATCACTAAATTGTTAAATATGCTTGCTATTTGGTGATTTTTTTTAGGGTTGGCGATCAAAATGGGGTTAACGACCATACAGTACAGTCACATTAATTAGCTGACAATCATACCTGGTTAGATATTGTGGTGTCGGTTGTATTAGCTGATGGTGGCAATTCTTTTTCCAAGATGCGGCTACGATCTTCCATTCCTTTCAACATGTCATCAATTTCTTCACGGGTCTTGCTACCTGTAAAATAGTAATGAGGTTTACTTAAAGATTTTGTACAATCTCCTTATATATATTCAACATATTGCTTTTTTCTTGTTCGTGTTTCATATACATATTCATTAACTATCAGTATTACCTCTCTCAGGGACATGCGTAGCCTAGCGGATAAGTCCTCGACTGTTAATCACTGGGCATTGAAAGTCGTGGGTTCGTATCCTGTTGGCGGCGTGTGTAGTGTCCTCGAGCAAGATACTTACCCTAATGTGTCCCCTTTACCGTAACTTTGTTATTACCTCTTAAGTTTTTTTAGCTTGCTTTATTAAATCTGACCAATTTTGGTAAAGTTAATGAGGTGCTTGCACTAAAATCACTAGCTGAAGCTAAAAATGGGCAATTTCCCTAATTTCTGCGCAAATGGCACATCATACAGCCTTAATAATAATACTGGGGATTCATAGTGTGCTATGCCTCCCAGATTTGTAATTACACACAGCCTCTGCACACTTTACAGGTGTTCGCTGACCACTGTGGTCCTAGTAAGCTCCATTCCACACCAAGCATCAATTCAGGTTCTGCGGCAACCTCTAGGGGCGCTGAACCTTGATCAGCCCACATACGCACCATCGTATCAGCTCCCCAAGTTTCGTAGGGGTTTCCACAATACAATTAGCAGTTAGGGCCTTGTCCAATTGAATTTCAAGCACACTCAACTTTTGACACCAGTGGGGTTTGAACTTGGACCTTCTGCACCACAAGGGAGTGCCTTATCCTTTGAGCTAACTTGCCTGCTAGTCAAGCCTTAGCAGGAACACTGTTCATTATATGAAATAACTTGACCAAACTTTGCCACGAAGAGCACATCTTGAATGACATCCTTGTCTGTACTATACTTACTCTTTGGAATTGGGTAGCTGGTTTGAGCAAACTCTTTCACAGCCTCTGAAAGCAAAGTAGTCTCTGCATCCAGCCGATGGTACCTGAATTTAGGGCTGCTGCTGCTGCTTGGTTTAGGTGCTGAGTAAGAGACAAAATGTGTGCACATATAGTAGGATTAAGTTAAATGTAGGTGAAAATGAAATATGCATGGATCACATAAAGCTTGCGCTAATTGAAACAGGGTGTAAGCAATGTCATGAAGTAAATAATTTAACCAAAACACACAAATCCTGTTACCCTTCCTGTCAAAAATTGATAATTTCAAAGGTGGGTAAAATCAAATCTCAGAAACTCAATTCAAAGGTGATTTTCAAATTAAAATGAAGATACTCTTTACGTTAAGTCTGTGCAAATATACAGCTTAAGCTCATCGTATTGAAATTACTTTGAACAATTGCTGTTTTTACTATTCACTTCAGTATCATGGCTCCAATTCCTGAAAACAAAAAGTACTTGACAGTATTGAGGCTGGTATCGAAAAGCCTTTTGTAAACAATGTTGTTGACAAAAGCTATTTCACTCTCTGTCAACAAGAGTTTTCATATATCGAATTTGCCAACAAAACGTTAAAGACAAAAAATTCAAAAGAAATAAAATAAAATACTTATTATAATGAAATTTACCTTGATATTTTACTCATATCAGCATATTTTTTCTACATCAATGTTCAATTGAGTAGATTTTACTTTATTACATTCTATCACAGCATCACCACAAAGAATGCTAATTCTTTTAATTCTATCGCAGCATCACCATATTGATTCATCTGCTCTACTTTTAATCGCCTTTTAATTTGCTGCATTGACAACAGTACTAGTGTCTATGTCGGTCGCTTGGGGGGGGGGGAAGGGGGGATGTCCACAATAAAGTGCTTGCCGATACCAGCTTTACTTGACAGTTCTTAAAGGAGTATGGTCATTGTCTCAGCTTTTTTTCAAACTTTTTGAGATTTTGGTATCAAAATTTTGTTCAAATTTTTCTCATAACCCATGTGAAATTTCACACCTGAGTTATGTTCTGTTTTTGATCGAGATACATATAAAAATGTGTCTAATTATGGTAAACATAATTAATTTTTACACAGTAACATATAGGCGGCTATGAAATACAAAATTGCTCATAAAATCAAAATGGTTTGACCAATTAAGCTCAAATTTGAAATGTTGATCTCTTGAGTGGTCTTCTTTCATATGACCTTGAAAACTAAATTTTGAAAAATCAGACCAAGCTCCTTTAAACGAATTGGAATAGATTAAGATAGATTCATTATATTGGTAAAAAGGTTGGCTTACATAATCAAGAAATCTTTTTGGCTTAAATAATCAAGAAATCTTTTCTTTTTTAAATGTAATTAATATTCTATCTTTTAAATGACATAAAATAAGTTTGTGACGGTAACATGGACGAAATATAGTTTTAGTACCATGTAGTTCAAATGCTAGTTGTATCAACATTGTTTTGCTAGCTAGAGTTTGTTTTGGATTCTGATTCCCTATAAGATTTGCATCTATTAATCAGGTTATATTCTTTAAATATGTCTGACAATTTTGTTCCGTCAAATTACATATGAATGGTTGACCTCATGTATATTAGTTTAAATATAAGAAAATTGGTGTGGATTTGGCAAAAAGTGGATAGTTTTGGTTAGTTTTACCTCAAAATTGTCGCGCAGACAATTTTCCATTTTAACCCGCCCAACGCCAAAGTTACCTGCCATTGGCTGTCGAGCAGGTACTAATTTCCAGCCCTGTATAACAATGAAACTGTGCTCCATTCAACAAAACATGATGTGATTAAATCTTTCAAATATTCGATTACGGTTGTGATCAAAATTATTTTTTCCAGAAATGCTTACATGATGATGATGATGTGGATGAAGCTGGGCCTTTATATGTATCCGTTGATGCACACTCGTTCCCTTTGTGTCCAAAACCAGTACAGCGATAACACTGCATGTCAGCTGGAGTAAAAAAAAGTATCATGCAAAGTAGTATTAGACTTTATTCAGGTCTTACAATCAAAGACATTATTTAAAGCAGAGAGACTCAACACAGATTGTTTAAATGGTACAGTTACATTTAGATGGTAAATTACTTGTACTTACTTTTCCTGTATGGTGGTCCATACCTGGAGGTGCAATTCTTGATCACATGTCCCATTCCACCACAACGAAGGCATTTCAGAGCTGAGGGGAAATCACAATTGCATGAAATAAATTTCAATTCATAAACCAAATGACAATTCTATTCATGTCCCTCTTTTCCGTAACTAAAACCCCATCTTATGACCAAGTTTTTCACATTTTATCAGGCCTTTATAATTCTACAAAAAAACATACTGTGGCTACCCTAAGTAAATAATATTTTATCAGTATCCCCTGCCACATACGACGGTGAGCAAATATTGAAACATTCTTCAATACTCTACCCAGTTATGCTTTGGGAAACCTCAAGTATGAATGCATTAAATGTGTACAGGGTGGACCAATAAAAGTGTTATTGAAGTTCAATGTCACATAACTTAAAATTGGAAAATAATTCGAGAATAATTTTTATATATTCATAAACTATGGTATCTTGTCCGTACATGGTGAAAATTTCATGTCAAACAAAGCTTGCATTGCAAAGTTATTGACATTCGCGCAAAAAACGCCGAATTCCACTTTGTCCACGGCCGGGAATACTTTAATGATCACTAGCATCGTAATTAGGTCTACAATCAGCATGGTTTTTATTTCTTTATGACGTTGATGCTAATCATCATCGTTTAAAAGGTGCATATCATTGACTGAGAGTACTATTGACATCATACATGCATCACAATAACATACGTATGGTGTGCTTCCATAATAATCTAAAGAATTTATTGGGCGCGAAGTTCAAATCGGCAAAGGCAGTGCATGTATATGGTCGTATTCATTTAAAACGTTGGTTTGTAAGGCGGTAAGAGGAGGAACTTCAGAAGTTGCGAGAGAACATTTATTGCTGAACGTTTTTTTTAGAACTGGTAACTACACGGACGGCTAAGCTAACTCTGTAAATAGTCTGTGTAGATGGTACACGTATATTATTAGGAATGACTTTCCTAATTCACATATATGGCATACACATATCTACAAAGTCTATTTACAGAGTTAAAACAAAGTTTCACCCCTTTGGTACTGTTTTGAACAGGGATAAAGAAAATAGCGGGATCTTGAACAGGGAGATCTGTAAATGCAGAACTCATCCTAAGAAGAGTTCTCGACGCAAGTTCCTTCATCAAATCCTTTAATCTAATCAGTAACTCAAAACCAATCAGCTAATTAAGACAGACATTATAACCAACGCTCATTGTGTGCACCCATGTAAACTTGCCCCGTGGACAAACCTGATTTTGACTCTTTTTGCGCAAATGGCAATACCTTCGCAATGCAAGCTTTGTTTGACATGAAATTTTCACCATACAAGGACAAGATACCATAGTTTATATATATATAAAAAATATTCTCGAATTATTTTCCAATTTTCAGTTATGTGACATTGAACCTCAATAACGCTTTTATTGGTCCACTCTGTAGTGTAATAATCGACAAAATACAGGTTTTCAGCTTCAATGCTTAACGATGAGTGTATAAATGTACAGGTTACTTTATTAAGCACCAGGAATTTGCGTGATCACGCAAAAGCACCAAAATTCGTGCTTTTTGGTCTCAATCACACTTCTTTGGGATCCCTTACCAATGTTCATGATTTTCCCCAAAACACTTTTTAAAATGTAAATTCACAGATAAACTAACAAGAATTGATAGTAAATTCATTATTATATAAATGTTGGCTTAAAACTGGATTACTCCTCCAGCTTCCAAAAGTTTTTTGAAAATTATGTAATTAATAACATACGGATTATATTTTCAAGACTTTCCATCTGCTTCTTGACAATTTGTAGCCAAAAAGAAATGCAAGAAAAAGGAAACATATTTGGAAGCTTATTTAGGCATCGTTCTATTGCATATTTTTTTAAATTTTTGGTTGACTAACAGGGTTAATTGGGGATCGTTAACCTCTTTTCGTGCATTTTCGCACTTTTAATTAAAAAATCTGTTCACGCTTTTTGCCGTTCATAATCAAGCAAAATCCCAGTGCTTAGGTTACTCTGACCACTACTTAAAAACTAGCTTACCTGGTGCTGATGGGCAGTTCTTAATCAAGTGGCCAGTTTTGTGACAAATGAAACATGTTCTGGTATCATAGCCTGTAAAAGGAAAGGATGTGCTACAAGTTAACCAAACTAAAGAAGGTATTATAGGATTTTGGATAGAGCTCTGATATTTGGTACAGATCTTACCCTCATACTAGTGGACATTTTAAGATAAGGAGCAATCTTCACAAGTCCTGTCATGCTTTGCGGCAGCCATTTAACCCTTTCCAGTCGGACCACTTTCTCCACCCAGGCTGAAGGCATTTTACCTCTAAACTGACTTTGAAAGTAAATTCAAATTATCCTTGGACATATTCTACATAATTCGATGAGACTTCAGCATAATACACCTGTTTGAACTATATACAAATTGCCTGGAATAGTCATTTTGAAGGTCAGAGGCAGTGAATTCAGTTATAGTTCACTGTTAGTTAGGGCGTATGGAAGATGTCCTATGCCTGAGCAGACAGTAATTTAGGCATACGCCCTAGATTTTCAACATAAGCATATAATCAATTTCTGACCTGCAATGATTGATGATTCTAATTCAGTCTTTGCTGACATAAACTAATTTATATCTTTCCACATCTTTTCCAAAGCAAGGAAGTTAGCTGTGTATATCCATCAATTATGATAAACTGATAACAGATGTGAACATACAACCACTCATTAATTATGGCCAGACTTTCTTTTCTCTAACAGATGCAATACATTAAATGAGACTTGAAAATAGCAGTTATAGGAATAGGTCTTCATCTTAAAACTTACTTGGTTTTGTTGGACAATCATGAGATACATGGCCTTGTTTCTTACAAGTATAGCAGACTATGTCCGTGGCTGTGATTGAATAAAAGAAACATTTGGTGATGCAATTACTAAACCTAACTGAGAAGCTGACATTATTCTGGTTAAATATAATATATTGTTATCTATGGTGTAGTGTGGAAAATTTACTCTTATATAAATGTTTTTTGTTGCACCTTACCACATGTTGACACAATGTAAGTTAAAACATATTCAACTTTATTACAACACCACATAGGTTTTGTGCTGCAGCTAATACCTTTCATACAGGCAACTGTCCCATATACCGAGTGAGTCAAAAAAACTGCAATAGTTAAACGCAAACCATATTTTAAGAACAAGAGATATAATGAACATGAAATGTATATATCTATATAGATCATAGATTTACCTTTAAAATGGTGAAAGAATGTGAAAATTGATAAAGGCGTCGAAGAGATACACCTATTTGAATAGACAGTTCTGTCCAAATGTCGTGCATATGTTTTATTAATGGAGGACACAATTATGACATTATCTTTTCTCTTTTGTGCTTGGGTGTCTTTAAAAGGCCGTTTGAGCTTGAAAGCCCTGAATATTCAATTTTTGGTTGAACGTGGACAGGGACATATGTGGTAAGGGATTTCTTCGCTGCCTCACTTCTGGATCCCTTGCCAATCTCTTACGAGCGCGGTCGACGTTTCTCCTGCTTTTTGCCGTTCGCGGTCTTCCAGGTCTCTCTTTCTTTAGGTTATGGACTGTTCCTGTTCTTTTGAATTTGGCCTAAATTATAGAGATGGCGGATGCACATCACGCGATGGAGGGAATGCACCCTGTTTGAATCTCCGTTTCACTTCTGCATGAGATTTGGTGGTAAAATAAACCTTAGCAATAAGAGCACGTTGCTCGTTTGTAAACTGATCTTTAGGCATTTTGAACAGTGACCGATTAATAAGCTCTCCCTTCTAAGACAGTATTCTCAAACATGTCATTTTTGCACTTGAAAAAATGCCTACGTTATCTTTTATATGTAAATAATTAATAGATTAAGAAGAGATTTTCACTAGAGCAATGTAATCGGTTTATGTTATTATTCAAGAGGTGTTTGCAAGAAATTCAATTCAATATTGGTACTTTCTCGTATGACGATCGTATGCTCATTTGGACAGAACTGTTTTCATACCATATTATTCAAATATGGATATCTTCGCAATGCCTTTATCAATTTTCACAATTCTTTCACCGTTTGAAAGCTTAATTCATGTCCTATTCAGAAATTAATATTATTTGTTTGAAATTACTTTTGTTCTTACAATATGGCTTCCATCTAATTATTGCAGTTTTTTTGACTCGCGCGGTATACACAGTATATGGTTTCAATTCTATAGATACAAATTTAAGTCTCATTGCAACTTGTTCCAAAGTCCTGTTGCAATGACACAGCAAGATCAAATGTCTTGATTAAGGTATTAACCAAAATTCCTCATAGATATGAAAATTCATAAAAAACGTGTTTGAATTAAGAAAAGATATGATAGAATCAAAATATACAAGGAAAAATTTACTATTTTTTCTTAAAAAGATGATTTTCCATCAAATTCCTTAAAATCTACAAACTGTGTTTCTGTTTTCCTAATTTCTAAATTTCAAATGTATGCTTGTTGATTTTAAAATGAATAATCATTCTTCAGGAATGTAAAATCTTGAAAACTAATAATTGTATGGAGTTCAGGAATATGCCAACAACAGCAGGGCCCTTTTCCATTCTAGCTCATTGCCTGAGCACTGCTATCTACAAGAAGACATTTTTCCCTAATTCATATTCAAGCTTTACACAATTTTTTGTTCAAAAATCCCAACCGAGCATCTTACCTGGACAATGTATAGCCAGATGGCCCTTCTCATTGCATTTGAAACACATTGGTCCTACAGAAAACAAAAACAAATTAAATTGTGATCACTGTGACCTATTTATATTTTCTTTAGCCCATGTCACCCATATTATCAGAGCACAAGTATCTTTTTTTTCCCCTTACAAATATGCTGCGTAAATAAAGTACTTAACACAATATTCACCCTCGGCACGGATCCCATTTTTGGGAAGAGCCTTGATCTCGATGTCAAATAGGCGCACAGTTTGGCACATACACCGCTAGACGCAGTCTAAATTTCAACACATTATAGCCGTAAATAAACACTCCAGACCGAAGCTTTACCTGCAAATAGCGGCTTCAGAGTCAATAGTGTATACATCTCAGCAATTTTTTAGATACATCAAGTTTCAACTCCAGGCACTGTTGTCAAAACAATTTGCTTGAAGGTGCACAATATCCTGCATTAAATCCTTTTAAAGGCAAAACGCATGTGCTGCTAATAATAATAATAATACCGTTTTCGGGGTAGAAACTGATCAACTGATTCTGCTCATATATTGGTTGTACCCACAATTATACAGTGTTGAAATTCAGGTCAATGGCAGAAAAAAAATGAATATAAGAAGTGTAATATCAAAGTTACAAATATTGAATAATGTCTACTCCTCCCTAGACAGGACCAAGCATGTGAAATATAACTTACCTCCACCTCTGGATCTTCCCATCAATTTGGGCACGGTTTTATTCATTTTCAAAATGGGTTTTTTACTCTAATTGGGGAATTTACTTAAGTTAAAAATGAATTAATAAATTCATGTTGAGAAATTTTCACTATAGGCAAAATAACAATTTATTGGACAATTTAAATAAAAATCCAGGTTAGGATTGCATAATTTACAAACAATTGGGCCCTGTACTTTTTTGTTTACACCTTCCACTAAATTATTGTTAGGCCTATAGTGTCGACTGAACTTCAACCATAGTCGCCAAGATAGCCACAAAGTCATGACTATTCGATGCATAGTTGACTACTAATAAAGCGGTAGTCGTGCAATGTGTCCCAGTATATGGATCTTGCCAGGGCAGTTTTTGGACACATGTCCTAGCTCCTAACACTCATAGCAATCTAGTATTTTGCCTTTTAAGAAAATATTTGCAAATCAGACACAGCCCTGCCATCTACTTTCAGCAAATACCCCATCTGTCCTCTCTTGTAACATGAGACCCAGCATAGTACAAGATAATGGCTTACCTCCAGCTTTGGATCGGGACTGCAATTTAGGGCAGTCTTTGGACACGTGGCCTTGTTTCTTGCACTCATAGCATACTTTCTCCTTGGCTTTAGGGAAGAAAAGGGTCATAAACAAACAGAAACAAAAGAATAACAGATATCAAATCACCAAAGAAATAGATTAAAGACATAATTTGAGATAAATATATGTAAGTTTGTAAATATATGTATAATTTGAGATGTTATTCCATGGACCATGGTTATTCAAACAATATGTTTTTCTAAGTGAGCTTATTTGTAATATAAATTATAGGTTGATCACTTTTCATGAGACAGTAAAGTTGTAATTTCAACTTGTTGGGTTCTTATAATCACTAGTTTTCCATATAAACATCACAGTAAACACATTCATGCAAGGCAGTGGTGTGGGTATATAGAAGCTTATATGTAATGTAAACCTGAACATGCATGAGTATCAATTTTACAATGAAAAGCTCAAAGTGATAAAAAAGCTCAAAACAGGGTAAATGCAACTGAAAAGGAAGAAAATTAGAATAAAATCTCAAAAACTTTGACAAAAAGTTGATGCAATCATACTTCTTTAATTTCACACAAATGTACACATGGATAGTGTCTAACCGATCTAACCAAGTTTCAAATCGGCCAATTTTGTTTCAGACTCAGATTCTCTCCGATATATTACAAAGGACAATAAATATGATAAATTACCGATAGTAATGCAATATTGGTGAATCCATTGATCATTTACCTATCATATGCTTGTAATTCTAGGCAAAAATATGAAATGTTGATAGTATTTTGATGTTGCCTCTTGGTTTTGGTAAGTCTGGTTGGTACTAATAGACTCAATTAATTTGTTTTGTTTTTTCGTAGGGAAAGTTCAATCAGTTTGTGAGATTGGCAGAATATAGATTTGCTTGTAATTCGATTCAGATCCGATAAGCGTAAAATCGGACTGATTTTGATCGGTCAGTCAGACACTACACATGGATCACTTCTGAATAGTTGTATGTTACCCAACAGTTTGATAGTTTCAACATCAATGCTACAACAAATAAAGTTCACACGCAATCAAAATTCTCACTTATATGTGCCAAACATATTGTTTTTATAGAGTGGGTTGGCTTTATACAAGAAATAAACATTTTGTTCAGCAATTTACTTAGACAAAAGAAGAGCAGAATAATTAACCCTCCTTATAATTGCTCATAACCTGGACAAATAAATTCTCAAAAAAAAAAAAAAAAGTTAGCACAATCTCTGTTCAACTTACCTGGGCAATTAATAGCTAGATGTCCCTTTTCATTACATTTGAAACACATCAGTCCTAGAGATATTAGGGAGACAAAATGTGCAAATACATATAGTAAGGTTGATGTCAACTAATTTTGAAAAGTGTTTGCTTTGTAACTCAGCAATTGATAATTAAATCTATATAAAACTGTTAAACATGCTGAACATATCGGTTTCTGACTAAAGTGTTTGATTTTGGCCCTATGGCCACAAAACATGATTTTTTTTGGATCAACATGTTTTTGGCCTGAACTTGTCTGAAAACCTGACTGGAATATTTTCTTTTGTAAAATGTTGAACTTTTTACTTTTTGAATCTAAAGAGTACAGGCCAATTTACTCAAATTTCTAATTTTTAAAATACTGTCAAAAATAGGCACAGTTCAATAATTGATATCTTAGGTACAAAATTCAATTTTTACCCATTTATTACAATATTAATAGTTTTGGGTTGTACACGTAAGAGCTGTTCAGATTTATGTGTCTCAGAGGAATTACAAGACATAAATACTTTGCTAAATAGTTCAACCTACCAGCTAATACAGACGATCTTGATGAGCTCCCTTGAGGGCAATTTTTGGATACATGACCTTCCTTGTCGCAAATGTAACACACAGTGTCTCTAGCTGTTGGTTGAAACAAAATAACCATGACTTTAAACGCCACAAATCAAATAGGGCCAAGACTTCAAAAAAAACCCACTCAACTAGGATTTCAATCAGGGGAGAGCAAAAGATCTAGATTTTCATTTTTTTGGAATTCTTGATCCCTATAATACAAATGGAAATGCTTGCATAAATAAGAAAATTGTTTGCTTCTGACAATTCTACTCGGTATTCTGTACATAAATCTTTAGAACAAATGAAGTATTCAACTTTACCTGTGCAATTCCTGGAAATATGTCCCTTCTTGTTGCATTTAAAGCAATTTGGACCTGTTAAGATAAAAAGTCAAAGATACTATCAAAATGACGAATTCATCTCTGTCAACAAAGTTTCCTATTTTCTTAGGCAATAGGCAGGCGTGTAGCTTTCGTTTATGTTGACACCATAGATGTACCTGGGGCTGAGTTTACTAACGTCTAAATCCATCGCAAATGCCAATATTAATCGGTAAAGCTGAAATTGATTGTAATTAAGTGCGCCTGATTTAGGGAACCATGCAATTTCACTATTATGATGTGATTATTTTCTTAAAGTACTTTTAAAGAAAACCATCAAAGATATAAACAGGACATGATTATACATAAACTATCTTGCATAAATAGTCCAATGGAAGTTTCAAATATCCCAAATAAACAAATGACTGCATTCTTTAGCGGTGACGATCATCTGCAAATCTCATTTTCATTTCTAACACAATGCTTTGAATGAATTAATATTTTTGCGATGGATTTACGATCGTCTGCGTGCAGTAAGAGGATATTCATCTCACTTGAAAAATTGTGCCTCACGTTATACAGCTTGTCCCAATATTAATACATTGAGCAAATAAAAAATATTAAAAAATAGTTATCAAATGATTAAATCATAGTGATATACCGTATCCCCTCGTCCAATTCAACTACTCATTTTTTGAATTTAGATCATGTTACAGTTGAGCGCTTTCATACTAGCGTGTCAAAAATTGTTAAAATAACTTAAATGAAGTGTCGGTCATAGAGTATGACTATTTGTCAAACCTTTGGAAATGGGGACTTTGTTAATTTAAGGAGATTGTTAGATGGAAAATAGTTGAATTAGACGAGTGAATAGGGTATGTTTTTCAAAATTGGAGTAATTACTCTACAACATGCTTTCTGTCCCGTTTCATTTTACCACTCCAGTCCAAAGATATGACAAATTTAAGAAAGCCCTTTAAATCTACTATGGTCCGATTTGTAAGTTTATACTTCCAGCTAAAGAAATGCAGAATTTGCAACCAACTAGAGCGCAACCAATCCAAACCTGTACCTAACATTAGGTGATATTTTAAGTTCATTTATAACTTAAATTTAGGTCAAAATTTTCAATCAAAGTACGGATCTTCCTGATACTCTCATATTTCTTGAATCTGTTACATCTGGTGCGACAATCAAGTAGTTTAGGATACAATTTCTACCAAAAGAGTCAAAAAAAGGATTCTTATGAAAGATGTCAACCAATGAATAAGTCTTTAAACCGAAACAACGGAAGAAAACTAAAGACAAAGGAGTTTAATAACTCAAGTAATTCAATGATTCATCTTGCCCGTCAAGGGGACGCAACTGGTTGATTAAACCAGACCCAACAACCTGCTTAATATCAGCAGATCATCATTAAATTGAGTCCTTATGCCATAAAATGGATTCAAGGGATGCTTCTGCTAATCATGTGATGTTTTTAGCCATTTCAATTCAATGTGTGCCCAATGACGTCACCAGAGGTGAATCTTTACAGATTAACAAATCGGACCATCAAGATTTTTCGGGTCTTTACAAAATTTACAATAACTTTTGATTCAATGATCCAAATCAAACAAAACAAAATTCCTGTAAAAGCCAATGGTCTACTCTATTATATTATTGTAACGTTTGCTCACCTTTGTGCTCTGTTCTCTAAAAATAAAAAGTTCAAAGTTTGTTGTGTTTTTATTGGGAAACCCTGTACCACAATGTTTGCTAATGAAATGTATGATGACCTCGTCCATTAATTATTCGAATGTATTGTGTGATGATCTTTGTGAAACTTGAAATTAAATGCACACGACATTTGCGATGACTGTACGATGAATTTGAGTATCAGCATACATCGGACTGCGATGACCTAAGTGAAATAGGCCCCAGACTCCATATACCACGTGTATCAAAAAAAATTGTGCACGGATTAAAACTGATTTTGACCTTGATAAAAGCACCAAATTATAATGTTCTTGTTATTGTAGTAAAGCAGATTAAATAAGCTTTCAAATGCAGAAAAAATTATAGAAATCGGATGAAAAATAAAAAAGATATGACCAATTTTGTGAGTACTTTTAGCTTTTATCATAATGCCATAACCTGTAATTGTGATATGTAATATCTTGCTTAACTGTGTAAATCCCATTGGAATGGAAGAAAAAGAGACATACTTACCAAATTGGTCATATCTTTTTTATTTTTCATCCGATTTCCATTATTTTTTCTGCATTTGAAAGTTTATTAAATCTGCTTTACTACAATAACAAGAAAATTATGATTTGGTGCTTTTATCAAGGTCAAAATCAGTTTTAATCCGTGCACAATTTTTTTTGATACACGTGGTACTTGTCTGTGTAATGGCGTCATCAGCAATGGAGCTCAAATTGTGAATTTCGGGTACACTAACAATTGGTCCCGCCCACATGCACAATTCAGATAAGAGTCTGAAACATGTCAAAACTTTTTCTAACAAATACAGGGTGTCCATGAATGATTTATATCCAGCTATCAGATTTTTTTTTTGAGCAGTGGATAAGGTTTTGGTCAAATCTTTTTGATTTTCCAGGTTAAACATGTCTTAAGGTTTCTGAAGAATATTGAATTTTTCAAATCGCATGTTCCTGTGGAAAGTTATAGAGATTTTTTTAAACAGGACATTTTTCGCGAATTGTAAATTTGTAATCAGAGAAATTGTTGAAATTAAACATGCAATAAAAACTGACTCGTTTACTATGTCATGTTTCTAAAGTTAAAACGTAAAATGCAATTTAGGTTTTATTGATTGACTATGATGGATTGTCTTTCAGAAAGAAATTATGATTTTGGTTACGCTTGAATAGCTTTACAATGACCAATACAAATAATATAAGATGTTATGCGCCAAGGGAAACCCACCTAGAAAGTTTACATTAGACATTGCTAATGACAACCATAAGTTTTAGTAGTTTGGACAGGTATTATGGGTAACAACTCAATATTAGAACCAGTATTTGTTGAATGAAACCTCTACGAGGGGAATTAAGTTGACATAATCAACAGAACTGTGGTTCCTCAACTTGCCCGCCGATATGGTTTCCTGCTCCTTATCTGATTAAGACTATCTTGTTATTCTAAGTCCAATAGAATCAGAAGTCTGCAAGGTAATGCTTTTTGTAGATCATAGAAATTACAGAGGCAAAGAATGAAGATTTGAATTTGGTCAAGTTGTAACTATACAAACATTGGTAAGCGTGCATACCACAAGTATTTATCATACCTGCATGATTATTTGTACAGATAAAAACCACGTTTGCATCAATTTTCAATTACGCCATTAAACAAAGCAATGAAGCATGATATTTTGATCATGAAACCTATGTAAAATGTAGAAGACTTATCCACTATTGTAGAAAAGCTGTTGGTTTTATGAAAAATTATGATTTAATATTTTTTCTGATTTTTTGAAACCGGGTATAACTCATTTGAGGACACCCTGTTGTTAATCTTTAGTCGAAATTGGAACGCTGTGTTGTATATCCTGACTACAGTTCTAGCCAAGTTATGGTTGCTCAAACTGTCAAGACACTCCCAAAGCCCTATCTATTGTGAAGTTGGCACTACAAATCCCCGGGCACTGTAAACAGAAATGCAGGGTGCAATGCCAACAAGTTTTAACATTGCATTAACAATTAAATTTTCTGTAAGAGAAGTTTTGACACCAATTTTAAGCATACATGGGAATTGAGAGACAAACAATAACAATACCATCTAAGCTTGATGAAGATTTTGAATCTCTGGGATCTCTGCTCGTAAATTTAGAAACGTCATAGCTACGTGTTGTCTCTCCTAATCCCAAAGTTGATCCGTACCCAGATGTTGATCCGTATCCATATCCGGATGCTCCATAGTATAGAGAATAGTCATTGTAACTCTACAAATATCAAAACAGATTCAAAGATATGATAAATTCAAAGATATAATAGAATTAAGAGTGCAAAGTCAAATAGTATACCAATATGTACCGATTCAGTCAAGGACCCATTTTAACTTATGGACCCGAGGTCATCTGCAACAGCATAGGCTCGCCCAAGTATTCATTGTATACAACACTCCAAGGAGGGTAATTTCTATACAGGAATTAGTATTAGTGGCTTAACATGACTTCCAATGCCTAGCTTGTCTATTTTATGAACACACCATAGATTTATAGGGGAGATACAAGGCACATCGCCATTTTTATTCCGGCATGGAGACAAAATTGGGGGTATTCAGGTTTTTGCTGATAGCTTGCCGATGATGCATCGCACCTTGTCATGATGCGCGCCGTGCATATTGAAACAAGCACACAAACTTAGCGTGCAGGTTGGCATATCATTCGCATAAAGTATTATTTGCGCAGGTTGTCTCTGTGCGTAAGTCTCGGCACTTGGAGTTGATTTTGGTGGGAACCGAGTGGACCCGAATACCCCCAATTTGAGCTCTTAATTGGCTGACGATGCCATTACATGGGCTGTTATACAAAACCTGGTATCTCCCCTCTAAATCTTTGGAACACACACCCTTCTACTTCAACACTGATGACTGTTGATACCATGGCCGTGTTTCCACTAAGGGATGGCTGATGGGGACAAAAATACGAGGGAAGGTCTAGTAGAAACAAGTTGGTTGATGGTTGATCACCACCCACTATTTTTTTTTTGTGGTTGATGGCCAGACCAAATTTTTGTGTTACATCTGTTTTCATGCAATTTGCGCTCAATTTCTCTAGCACGAAAATAAATGCATGGCAAAAAATAATGTGTATGTAACGCACATGTTAAAATATCAATGTGCGCGAAAAATGAAAATGAGTGAGATGATTCAAAATAAGCTATGGGTGAAAATTATTAGGCGCGGAAATTTTCACCACTTCGAGGGTTGAGAGCCACAAGGCTGTATTTGCACGCGCAACAAAGAGCCCCAAAGTCGTATATATGCACATTGCACGGGCAAGAAAGGTGCAATATACGGCCTCATGGCTCTCAACCCTCGATTTTAGTGCAGTGGAAACAGGTCGGTTGATGGATCCCCCACCAATTTGGTGGGGAACAAAACATGCTTGATGATTAATGGTTGATGGGTGACGAGTATAAACGTGCTAAATGTTTCCAACAAACCAATGTGGAGACATAACTCTGCTTTCTTACGAATATGGACATTCACAGTTTGTGTGTATTTTTCTTACACATGGAAATTATGGACTTATTTTTCCACATTCACTGGAGAAAATGTACACAAAGATACATAGAGACAAAACACCTACATCTGAAGAAGATCTAGGCAGGGCATCTGAGGACCTCCTCCCATCTGAGGCAGATTCGCTCCTGGCGCTACTTGTTAACTCCTTCTTCATGTCTTTTATCACCCTTTCCTGCAACGAACAAGATAAAAGTATAAGCAATTCTATAAAGTAATGAACTGATGGTTCCTATAATTGATGAAGGAACAATTTTATAATTTTGACTTTTTATTCAATGTAACATAAGTTTGTCATGCGAGTGCAAGAAAGTTGTACGCAATAAGCCACCGATCCAAGACTGGAGATTACACAGTGTGAAATCCAAATTAATGACAAATGGCAGCTTTGGAAGAGCAGTTATTGCAGATAAGACATTCTTGGACTCAATCTGCTTTGAACATAGGCAGGGGAAGCGTGCCCACCCCCCACACTAAATTTCACGAGGGGGGACGTAACCCCCCCCCCCTAAAAAGACAGAAAAGGAAAGGAAATAGAAATTTTCCCTTTGTTTTGATATTTTAAATGTGAAAAATCAAAAAAATTGCATGCTTCACACAACTTTTCAGACATTATGTCAATATTCAGTAAAAAATTTGCCATTTTTGCGCAAATTTCAATATGTTTTAACAATTTTTAGCTGAAATTAGCCAATTTGACAAGATTTTTTTTCGCGCGCGTATTTCGCATTACAAAAAAATCATAATTTTCCTCTGACCATTTTTGCTCAAAAAAATTTTTGGTTAAAAAAAATTAGCTGCCCCCCCTAAAATGTCACCTTCCGCCGCCAATGGCTTTGAAGAGTATTGATCATTTTACTACACTAATCTTCCAAGTAAAAGAAAGTCTCTCACACATAATCTGATTTACTTTGTAAGGCAGTCTTACCTGCATAGCCTGCTGATCTTCCAGTTGCTGAAGTTTCTTGAGAGTCTCCTGGAGCCTCTGAGATCTTGAATCTGAAATATCATCTCTATCTCTGGAACGGCTTCTGCTCCGAGTCCTATCACCATATGCAGCCTTGTATCTCATATCTCTTGTTCGGAACACGCTGGCTTCACCGGTGAACGATGGGCCGTCCATTTCATTGTCTTGAGGGTTTCGCCCCCAGTACTGCTGACTGTAGTTCTGGTAATACTGCTGGTATTGTTGATACTGTTGCATGTACTGCTGTTGATAGTTAGACAGTTGGTTTGAATCAGACATCGCCAATCATGATTTGGGTAGACAGGGAATTAAATTTGCTACCTGAAATATATCAAAAATAAAAACAACAATTTGTATTAATGTGGATTTATTATTCTAATGAGGTTAATGCACATAGGAAATAAACCAATTTAGCAAACAATAAAGAAATGACAAATCACGAGTACAGACTGACAAAATGACAATCACGCTGGCAGATGAGTTTTAATGCCAAAAAATGTTATGTTTTAAAAATGTCTCATGTAATGCCCATAATCATTAAAATACACCTTGAATAATACTATTCAAAGAAGAAACAAAAGAATATCCATATCTTGGTGTAACGTTCTGGTCAAAAATGACGTGGAATACTCATAAAGCAATAATATAGTAAGATTATGATCAAAAATGGATAGTAAAAACAGCATAAAATGGATGAATGTGACAATCTAAAAGCGTTTTCAAGTGTATTTTGTGAAAAAAATTGTTTTGTCACCAAAAAATGTATAAAAAAGCACAGCTTTCCTATACTAATACATTTGGAATTAAATTCGCGATCCCAAAATTAATTAAACAAATGACCATAACAGAAAAAGCATCTTTGAGCCAAATCGTTTGGAGGGTATTTATATAGATCTACCAAATAAAACCCCCAATAAGCCTAAAAAATCAAAAATCATGGGTGACAGGGGCGCTTCATTTTTAACACTTTATAGTATTGCTTTAAGGGGTGTAAGCATCTTACTCAATGTTACGTTTTTGCAAGTTTATTTTGCACCATAACTTTTTAACAAAGTGCTTAAAGTTAGCAGAATGGCGAGGTGACCAGCTAAGCTTGATGGAATATAGTCATGACCAAAAATGTAAAAAAAGTGAATTTTTTACCTTATTTGGCATGAAAATAAAAAATTGGACAAAATCCTAAAAAGTAAAAAAGACGCAACATCCGAGTGGGTGTTTAAAATTAAAATTCCCATTCCTAGGTCATTTTTTTTTAAACGTTATTTTTAGCTTGGATGGAAGCCCAAATGACCAAAAAATGTGTTTTTTGTGGTTTTCTCAAAAAATATGATTTTTGGTCAAAAATCAACATCACCATCATGTTCATTGTGAAATTTCCTTTCTGGAAATGTATACTTTTAATAACTTTAAGCACTTTGTAAAAAAGTTAAGGTACAAAATAAACTTGCAAAAATGTAACATCAATTGAGTATTAAGGTGCTTACACCCCTTAATCATATAGCAACAAAAGCAAATACAGTAGAAACCCGTTATAACGACATCGCTTACATCGAAA